>JALLKD010000710.1:0-15047 GCA_023509735.1 Fusarium liriodendri
CTTATCTTGTTGTAGCTCCTTGTGGATGCCGCAGTTAGGGCGAGCCGTGCCTGTGGCCCCGTGACCATGCTTGCGAAGGCTGCGGAAGAGATCTGACGACGAGAAGAGGTTATCCACAAAGACGTGATATGTCGCTTTTGGCAGCATATTTGCTAGGGCAACAACGACGCTCTAGGTCGATTTCAATGCGATAGGCTTATCTTCTATAGCAGGCTTCTTCCCTGCGGCCTTGGGTGCACCCCTGCCTCGACCGCCTCTTCGCCCTCCCCGGCCTCGTATAGCTGACCTCGGTGGGGGAAATTCAACGCCAATAACGCCGTATTTTACTTCCTTAATATACTATAGCCACCAGATAAAGAAGCCCTATTAAGCGATAACCCAGATCTTAAACCCTAAGGGGTCCAGCTTACCCTTAACAAGCATTATCTCATTTAACCGGCCTATATAGCAAATCATACACTCATCTACAGCTAAATAAAAGCCCAGAACAAAGATATCTACGGACACGGCTTATATATGGTCAGACCACTCATCAGCAGCTTAGAATACCTTCGGAAGAGGTGCGATCTCATCAATCTTACTATAGTCAAAGGGACAAAGGTACCGGTAAATAAGCTAAAACTTCCAATACGGCATAAACTTAATAATTAAGTGCTCAGGGCACTAAACACCCGGCTAAGAGGTACTCTAATAGCTCTTAATCATTCTTTCCTTATATATACCCATATAAATCAGTATTCCAAGCCATACATATACTTCTACAAATAAGGTTCCTTCCCATTTTCTCAGACTTACCATTCGCTTCATTAGGTGCTTCCAGCTATTAATAACGCCGTTTTCTTTAAGCCACGTGGCCCAGACCTTGGTATATTGAACCCATTTTTCAACAAGGGAAATAAGAAGAAAAAGCTAGAATAGCTACAGCGGCGTTAGGGGTAGTATGTTGATGCGAAAGCTGCGTGTTTCTACGGGGAAAGGCTCGAATTTGGTGCCGCGGTCTGTTTCGGCCGGAAAAACAGCTATCCGGGTCGGGTCGTTTGGGTGTATACGGCGACTGTGATCTTCTTTGATAAAGCTACTGTCATCATAGGCGTTGATAACATGTATCTCTTCTAGAATTGGCGGGGAATTCATTGATAACTTCACAATGATTTATATGGTATTTTGGCCGAAATTGCTTCATTGAACTAACTTTCCGTACCCCGCTTGTACTGTCGTCATGACCGGGGTCATGTGGGGCGAGGTACGGGATTGAGGCTTGTGGGCACTGAGGAGATACCGGAACGCCGAATTTGATGGCTGTGACATATCGTGACCGTATGACTGCGCCGATGAGAGAAGGGTCAGTATTGTGCGGGTTTGCTAGTTCGCCACGGACCTTAAAAGACATCTCCCTTCAATCCGACCCTCTGCACGGCTTCAAGTCCCATCAGAAATTGAAGAGGAAGTTGAACCCTACGTGGGCATGAGCTTGAATCTGGTGGCTGCTTAAAAGCTTAAACCGAGCGGCGAAGGAGAATAAGCTGGCTGGATCGACTGATCGCCACGTTGGTCGTGCGGGAGGCGGGGGATGTTCTGTCGCATCCCCACGAAAGGTGAAGGATTGGCTGGGAGACTAGGATCACATAGTTCGATGATGGCATGGCGGTACCACTGACCAATAGCGATCAGCCAATCTGTCTCATCTGGGCGCTAATCTAATACTACTGGACATAGTCTTTGGAGGTCCCCGGCCTCCCGCATGAAAGCACGCAAGTCGATCGGCTAAACGAGCCCGGGACACATTGTCAGTGTTCACTAACGACCCAAGTTGCCAGATCAAGTTACACGTTGCCTTCGCCTCCTCTGCTACTAGGAACGTAACATATTACAGGGATCTCACGCCGGAGAACATCATAGTTGTGAACCACGGAAACACAGTCGAGCTGCCAGACTTTGGACTCTCTACTTCAGATGCGCGATCTGAGAAGCATGGGTGCGGATCGACGCTCTATATGAGCCTAGGTACGTCAAATAGCCCTCATCCCCTACCCTTAGTTCTCTTTCAACCTTTTAACACCTTGCCATGTCCCCTCTTGTTAGAATGTCTGTACTCTCCCAGAACAGAGAGCTACTACATGTGCGCACCTAGTGACGATGTCTGGAGCCTAAGGGTTATCCTTGTCAAGTGACGTGTGGACTCAATCCGTGGAAGCTGGCCTCCGCCTAGGATCTAAACTACCGAGAGAATGACCGATCACGGGGATTTCTCAAGTCGATCTTTCCATTTTCTGATGACCTGAGCGATATTCTAGGCTGCATTTTCGAGTTCGACCCCAAACATAGGGTGAAGCTACACCAAGGTTTTGGCAGGGATTTCCTCCTCGCTATAAACCTCCTCGCTATAGGCGTCCTCGTCGTTGACGCGTGTATCCCGAGACTGCTAGCACTACGAAACCAGGTCATTCGTATTAGACGCTGCTTCCATAAAACCCGGCCCTTGATGGGTTAACTTAGCCAGAAGACCACTGCTTCCATAAATTCCATCTCGTACGTGCCTTCTCTAGTATACTGGGTAGTCTAAATAGGCAGTTAGGACCGGGTGAGGCAATGCATCGAAATGTGCATCAAATCAGTGATATCAATCTCACCCTCACGAAGGGATCTTGAAAGCCAGCAGTGAGCTCATGCCAGAGCCTGTACCGGCGCCGAGCGAGTAGGTGGTTTGAAAGCCCTGGAGAGAGTCGCAGCCTTCGGCCTCGCGACGGACCAGGTCCAACACCTGATCAATCAACTCGGCGCCCTCGGTGCAGTGGCCCTTAGCCCAGTCATTGCCGGCATTTGAGTGACCAAAGACGAAGTTGTTGTCGGAACGGAAAAGCTAGCCAAATGGACCGGAGCGCACCGTGTGTATTGTGCCAGGTTCTAGATCAACGAGCACGGCGCGCGGCACGCACTTGTTGCTGGATGTCTATGCAAGCTCGATTAAAAACTGAAGATAGTGAGGAATGGGTCACGCAATATCGCGCACCTCGTTGAAATAGACATTCATGCGCGCAAACTGGAGATCGGAGGTTCTATTATACCTAAGTTGATGAGTGAGAAAAAGGGACGTTGGGTAGCGACTCTAATAGATTGCCTACATGCCACTGCGATCCAAACCATGCTCGCCCGAAATTGTCTACCATAAGGCAGAGCCGAGTTGGCTGCCCTATTGACGTTGGTACACGGAATGAGAGAAAAAGCACATGTAACAAGAAGGGTGTGATACTCACACATTGACCAGCTGGGAGATGCACCATTAGCGAAGAGAGAGTTCAAGATTAGTTTGTAGGGCTTCCAAGGTAGGATTGGAAGCGGACTCGTAATCTCACGCATGACGAGCTCAATTCAGCCAGCAGTTGCTGATGATTAAGTCTGTTCAGTGTGCGAGAACAAAGGACAGCGTCGAAGTGGTGATAGGGCGGGGTTGACAGTGAAAGGCGTGACGACTGGTACGTAACAATTATATAGCCTTGATCTGACAGTATCCAAGGAGACCGCATGCCGTTTTACGGCTAACCCCCAAGTAGGAGTGGTAACGCGCCCCGCTGTTGAATTGAGACGCTCGCATGATGTCACCTAAAACGCCTCTATAAGCATATCTTACTTATGAGCATATTGCGTTGAAACTCTGATGACGCCTTGAGATGACGAAAAGCTGAATATATTTGAATCATCTGAATGGATCATAGTGCCGTGATGCTCTCCAGATAAGCCATCGATTCTTAGGAATCAGTCGAGACATAGCAGTGTTGATGGAAATACGATGACAGGGTTGTTTATCAATGTGCAGCTTGTTTATACCATGGCGCCAGCAGAAATGATGACGTGGCCGGAGACAACCCCCACATGTTGCGAGGTAGCCTTGATTCCAGCAATTTGCCTTGTCTACTTGTCCAGGATTGGGCCAAGTTTTGCTGAACAGGTGACTTGGGTGGCGGAAGGACACATGCGAGCTCGATGTTGCACTCAATCTCCGATGGAGCTGCCATCCATATTTTTGGCATTTCCATATATAATGTGCATGAGATGCCAATGAGCGCTTGATCTAGCACTCCGTTCCTTAATTCATTTAGTCTTAAGACTGTATCAGACCATGATTAGTAAGCAACAACTTCATTCCATCTCCGCCGCCTTTCTACCTATGATTCCACTGCGCTTCTATCAACTAAAACTCGCGTCCGAGTCGCACATGTCATAGCTGGCTAATCTTTTCCGCGTACGCAGCCTACCCAGCCTTTCGCAAGCAGGTCCATCGCACTTGGTCAGGCAGACGCTCCAGTCAAAGGGTCAACCGCATCTATAGCGACGATGAAGCCGCTAACCCAGGGCTCTACCATGAGGGATCACTATTACTTAGCATACTACCCATGAATAAGGAGCACCATAGATCCATAAGGCATTTATTTAACGGCACGAGCACTCCTGGCATAGATAGCCCGAATTGTCTGACTAAATAGCCAGCAAATGCTTTCCATATTACTAAGGTTACGCTAATAAGTAGTAAGTATATCTCTGCTAATTGATTAAACTATGGCCGAGCTAACGCGATAGACTATGTCAACATCTTACTCCCATTTATGCCACTAGGCATCATTGGCGGTATACTTGGCTAGAGCCCTGCGGCTATGTTCTCGCTAAACTTCATCGCCATTATTCCCCTAGCAGCGATATTATCCTTCGCTACAGAAAAGATTTCTATCCCTCTGGGCGAGACATTAGGAGGGCTACTGAATACTACTTTTAGCAACGTAGTTAAGCTTATCGTAAGTATCATCGCCCTAAAGAAGAATAAAATCAAAGTCATATAATCTTTAATACTTGGCTCCATTCTATCTAACCTTCTTCTTATCATAGGTAATAGCTTTCTACTCGGCGGCCTTATCAATATAAAGGATAATTTAGGCAACGGCGCCAAGCAGACCTTCACGAGTACGATGGCTTAAACGACATACTCCTTATTAGCGCTATTAGCCGCCTCAATAATCATTCCCGCTACTATGAGCAGCCTCCTAGAGCCCAGCCCATAAAAGATTATGCTACAATGAGAATCAATAAGAACACTAACCTCGACATGCAGCTCTACGGTATCCTCGATAGCTCGGATTAGCACCATAAAGCCGAAACCATCCTTTAGCACTCGCGCGGGACGGTAATTATCCTTCTTATCTTGTACGCCCTATATCTATGCTTCCAGCTACAGACGCACAAGAATCTCTTCAGCGAGGGGGCTGGCGAAACATACTCGGCCGATGAGGGAAAGGACAAGCCCAAATTAGTCATAAGTCCTTAGGCTGCTGCAGCGGTTCTGATAGCTATGACGATTATTATCTCCTTCTGCGCAGACTATCTGGTTAGCAGCATCGATAGCATCGCCAAAAATACGCACACCAGCAAGAGCTTTATTGGCTTAATCCTAATCCCCATTGTAGGCAACGCGGCCGAGCACGCCACAGCATATATAATGGCTATAAGGAATAAAATAGATTTAGTAAGTAATAATTTACTCCTTTACATTATTGTCTTATCATGAACTAACAGCTTACGTGAACACAAGGCCACGGGTGTTACAATCGGATCTAGCATCTAGATTACGCTACTAGTTACGCCGTTACTAGTTATCTTAGGTTAGGCAATGAAAGTACCGATAAGTCTGAACTTTAATATTCGTGAGTTATTATGAGGGCATAAGCGACTTTTAACACGCTTACTAATGCTTAGTGCAATTAAGACAATCATCTTCGCTATATCTATTTTAGTCATAACAGGCACGGTACAGGATAGGAAATCTAACTATCTGGAGGGAGCCATGGTGAGTTAATGTTTCCCTGCCCTTCTATACCTACAGCATACTAATTATACTGCAAGCTTGTGGGACTCTATATTATTATTGCTTTGACATTATGGGCTATTCCTAGTGAAGTTTAAGAAGAAGCTATGGGCTGACTGGCCGGTTCCGCAAACGAGGTGGCGAAGGTCATTGCATTCTTGATTAGCGATGATGCTAGTTTTGTGACTGGTGCCGTATATAAAATGTCGATGGTGGCTGGGTCTACTGAGCCCTTAATACTAAAGTCCCGGCTACTCAATTGACGCTGTATTTTTTTCGCCATCAGAAGCTGCTAAATGTCATCAACTACGGCTTGAATCATCGGTCATCTGCTTGTCCCAATAAAGCTCCCACATCAGAAACCCCGCGGAGCAATTAGTAGTCGCGCAGAAGCCCGAATGTTTTGTCGGCATTAGAAGTGCATCGTGGACTGCCAGGCCCGGGCGTCTACTGTAGGACAGGGCAAGGCCTTTGACCTGGCAGGACTCCTCTGAGCTGTCAGCAAAAGACTCTGTCATTAAGTTCCCAGTCCTTCCACTGAAGCATTTCTTAGTTACAGTCAGTAAGCAGTGGAGAAGTCCGGGCGTATGAGGTGACGATAGGTATTCATAAAACTGCAAATTTAAAAAAATATGAAAGATGAACCTGGTGAATTCCTATCTAATTATGCAACATATATGTGTCGATACCTCGATGATGTCTTGAGGAAAGATGCCAGGCCAGACAAAAGTCCAGCACCTGCTCACCAGAGCTGGACATAGGTCCCGAAACGTCGGAACTTGGACATGGAGTAGTAAGCATCAAGCTCGTTGAGTTCCTCGGTGCTGAGGTGGCGACGGCCAGTCTTGAGATCGGCCGACTTGGGGTTGCGCCAGGGTGTGCGGAGGATCACTTTGTAGGCGAGGGTAAAGACAACGATGATGATGATGCCGAAGGTGTATTGGAAGAAGTTCTCGGCAGTCCAGCCAAGGCCACCCTAGGCAGATATTATTAGTGTGTGTAACAAGTCGCTCTTGTGGTGAGAAAGCTTACAAGAGGGTTAGCACCAATGTAGAAGCAGCTGGTCAAGAGAATCATGCAGATAGTCATCAGCCAAGCGGGGGCGAGCGGCCAGGCAATCGAGGCCCAAGCATAAATTTCGTTGAAGAGGGGATCGTTCTGGGCCTTGATGGCGCAGTGGAATCGCCACGAGGTAAATGCGATAATGATCCACATGCAAAAGAACGAAGCGCTAGTAATAGAGATGAGCCAAGTAAAGGCTTTTCGGCCACCGGCTATTTCAATGCATCAGTATACGATACGCATTGCATAGAAGGCCATTGGTAACTTACAAGCCAGGTTGATATAGGTAAGAATGATACCAACAGCGCAAGTGACGGCGAGAGCCCAGCGGGGGCGGCCTTTATCGTCAACCCTAGCCATGAACTCGGGAACAAGCTGCTGGTGGGCCATGGTTCGGAGAACTCGAGAAGCGAGATATACAGACTCAGCCGAGATAGCCAAGATACCAACAATCATACCGGCATTGAGGATATCTCCGATAACAGGGATCTTGGCGTCGAGGGTAGCAATGACAAAGGGAGAAGCAGTAACGCCGCCGCCGCCAAGAAGGCGTTCATCATCAGAGGGAACCAAGAGGGTAATAAACATAACGCTGAGCATATACACAATACCAACCCGGAAGGGAACGAGCTTTGTCGCGTGGCCCATAGCGTATCGTGGGTTCTGGGCCTCTCCTCCCATGATGCCGATGAAGACCTGGTCGCCAACAGCCCATGTAGCGAGCAGGGCGGCATTGGCGAAGCCCTATCGAATTTATTAGATAACTTTCTCACTTCGCGATCACTTTTAAAACCTTACTGAGAAGCCGTTCTTAAATGCAGGGAGATCTGTCCAGGTAGAACCATCATGGACCTTGCCAGCAGGACCTGCGCCGCAAACAAGAGCGAGAGAGAGGAAAATGATGATGAGGAAGAGGAAGATCTTGACGAGTGAGGTGAAGTATTCGAACCAGGCAAAGACGGTGTTGGGCATCATGAAGATGATGAAAGTCGCTGCGAGGAAAATGGTGTCTGAGAGTCCGAGGTCAGCTATGCCAAGGTGCACCTAGTCTCGGAGAGTTCTCACAAACAGCAGCGGGCGGGATGTTACCATCAGCCCAGAAGTTGATGAGAATGTCACAAAAGACCGCCTCAGCAGCGATAATAGCGGTCCATCCTGCCCAAGGGGATCATGGTTAGCGCGACCCGCCGATCATCATGACCTCGGAAACTCACCGAGCCATTCTGCAAAACCAGCACCAAATGCCAAAGCTGGGTCAACCCATCGACCAGCGTAGTCGATAAAGTTGCCGGATGTAGGAAAAGCGATTGTCATTTCGGAGAGGGTCTGGAGGACGGCCCAGACGCAGGAGCAGACGAGGCCGTAAGCGATGATCATGTTGCCAGGGCCACCGCTGGCCAGGGCGCTACCGGTTCCGATGAAGACACCGCTGCCAATGTTGGAGCCGAGAGAGATGATCTGAAGAGGCAATGAATGTCAGCGGTTGATGGCCCTGATAGAAGGGAGCGCAAGACATACGTGGACCTGACGAGGAGTGAAGGATCGATGGAACTGGCCATTGCGGTCATCATGCTCTACGAACTCAGCCTCTTGCATACTTTTCCGAGGCCCCAAGACCTGTCCAATCTTGGGGGGTCCCTCAGGATCCTTTTCGGAGTGCATCATGGTGGACTAAGGGTAAGGTGGATGCGGTGGATGTAAGTGGTGAAGGCAGGCAACGGAGCCAGAATAAGGGGCGCTTTGGGTATGGAGAAACAAAGATGATGCGGGACACTGCGAGTTGGAAGAATCTGTTTCCACACACGGGGTTATCATGATCATTTTAAAGTTGAATCTGGGGCATCGTCTCCGTTGTGCCAAGATCTAGGTATCAAATGGTAATACAGCCTAAGACGGATTCGGCCAAGGACCGAGAACAGCACCGCCCCCGTATACCTCCGTCCCATGCAGATAACACAAGTCAATGCTCCCCCATCCCTCGCAATCAGGCAACCCCAATCAGTAACAGCGCTATATCAGCTTGGCCCGTTGGAGGCGCGATAAACCCCTGCAAACAAGGTAAGTGTTGCCGCTATCAGCTCGCTAAGGGCATTACTAGCTCGTGCGGGGAGTAGGGAGGCTCGGTTAGCGTAGCCGCCGGGAGCCCTTCCGATGCCACCATTCAGGAATATCATCGATAAACAACGTATGACTGTCCCCTTTGACCCGGGCGAGTGGCTGCCCTGGGGAAATCTTGGTGGGTCTAGGGAAGGCCTAATGCGTATGGACCTGGGGAAGGTGACGCCGATAAGCGGCTTGCTAGCACGATTGGCTGCCATTAGTTATATCTATCCCTTGCCGTACCCTGCCCCACACCACCCCTGTCATCAAGAAGGCACATGAGGGGAACCACACGATGCGTCATCAATCATCACCTCCTAAATCCTCATACAAACCATTCTCAATTACACGATGACTTCTCAATCGATACCTTCATCACTACCTATAGAGGCAGTCAACCCATATGATGATAATAGCTTTATCAATGAAGATAATAGCCTTCAAGAGCATGACGGTGATAGCACCCGGAGACAGGTTTTTCTGCCTGACGAAGACCGAGGCTTTGATTTTCAACCCTTTGAAGTGCCGCGACGAGAACTTCTCGTCAATAAGCTGCCCCAGAACCCGCTGTTACTTTTCCAACACTTTATACCCATTTCTCTAGTCAATAACTGGGTCAAGTACACCAATGACTGGGTCAGCAGCCTCATCCAAAGCGGCGTTATTGATAGCCAAGAACACGAAATAACAGATCAGTCACGCCTCCACGCCTGGAAGCCAGTCACGGCTGCAGAGGTATATATCTGGCTTGGGATCCTTATTTATATGGGAGTCCATAGCGAAATAACGGTAGAAGACCATTGGAAGACCTCTCAGCTAGAGGATCAGCGGCCTGAACACTCGATAATCAAGTTTATGACTTACAATCGGTTTCAGCTTCTTTATCGTCATATCCGCATCTTTGACCATACCAAATTCACCGACGGCGGCGGTGACGACTTCCCTATCGTCTTCCAATGCGTTGAGCCATGGTCTCAGCACGTTCAACTTGCAACAACAGAGCTCTGTGAGCCGGGCACGCATCTTGCCGTCGACGAGGCTATGATCCAATATACAGGAAGGAATAAGCAAGTTGCATACGTCCCCAATAAGCCTATCGACACAGGCTTCAAGGTGTGGATAGCTGCTCAGCTAGGCCTCTTCATGAGGTGGATATGGCACCAGCCCGGCGCAAAATACGGCCCTGTTGGAGTTCAGAAGAAGAAGCCGGCATCACAAAGAAAGAAAAGCAAGGGAAATAGCAAGGGTCCTAGCAAGGCTGATTAGGCCGACGAGGTTGAAGAAGTTATCTACGTGGCTACGGAAGCCGGGGCTAAGATCATAGCTCTCAACTCGACTCAAAGCGTCGTTATTGCCCTGATCAACCTACTGCCGATATCGACATATCACGTCTTCGTGGATAACCTCTTCTCGTCGCCGGACCTCTTCCGCTCCCTTCGTCAGCACGGCCACGGTGCAACCGGCACGGCCCGGCCAAACTGTGGCATCTACAAAGGCCTTGCAGAGGCCAAAAAGGCCGATAAGGCAGGGAAGTCAGGGTTCCAATTCAATGAGATCAAGATCATCCCAACGGCTGATAATCAGGTAAGATAATTTGATCTTCTTCTTATCTATCTGCTGACTAGTCTTCTTCCTTAGGTCAACCAAATCGCGTGGAAGGATAATGCCCTCGTATTGTTCCTTTCAACCGTGTTCACTGGCGATGAGACGACTGAGCGTTGGAGGAAGAGACCGTCAACGAAGACCCCAACGGCACGACCAATACAGCGCTTTTTTGGTGGTGAGCCAGTCAAGCTTATATCGATCCCGACCATCGCTGCTTCTTACAATGACGAAATGAATCATGTTGACCGGGGCGACCAAAGAAGGTCATATCTTGGCTATGATCATCCTATCCGCCGGGGCGCTTGGCAGACTATTGCTTGGACCTTCTTACTGGATGCGGTCCTTGTGAATAGCTTTCTCTTACAGCTACACGGCCAGCCAGATTGGAATCGTTATGAAAACCAGAAGAAGTGGAGGGAACGCCTCTATAACGAGGTCTTCAAGGCCTTCCATCCGCAAAGTCAGTCAAGGAAGCTTTTTCGAGCCGGGGACGAATTTACGCCTGTTGCACAGCATAAATTCGTCCGAAGAGGAAAAAAATCAGAATGCCTCGCTTGTCAGGGGCTTCAATTAGGGCAGCCAAGGTCAAGAAGCTCAAGGAAGCCGTTGGCGCCGGTCAGTCGCAATAAAAGGAGACGTCAATCAATTTGGGGGTGTGAGCAGTGTAATGTAGCAATTTGTAACTCGAGAGATTGCTGGTACCTCTATCATAGGCTAAAATAGGTGGGGGATTAGGTACCTTTGATCCGATGCATTTTAATTGGCTGCTTCCCCCTGCCGTGACCTGGCGGGAGGTCCTCGACAATTGAAGGGATACTTGGGTAATTCTTGTCGGCTAATGTTGGACAATAGGTTCCGCGGGGATCAGTGATGACGCTAGTCAATCGATGAGAATCTCTAAAGAGTAAAAGAGATCAATCAGTCGTGTATTCAGGCATCTTTGTTTAAGTCTATGTCGTTAGAAACGGAGTCCCTGATTCAACAAGTCGAACGCGAAGCCGGGTGCATGACCCTAAAGCACCGGCGGCGTTTCATATCCAGACGCACGAACCTAGTGGTGGGGTAGCTTATCGGTGCTAACCACATTAAGGAGTCGTCACGCTCTCTCAAAATTGTACTAATCCAAAAGAGGAAATCGTCACGGTCAAGCGATGAGGCATTGTCTATTGAGGTTTAACAAGCAGCTACAACAGGAAAATAGATCTAATCAAAGGAAAAAAAATCATTCCCATGTTTTTTTAGCGACTAGGCTTCTGGAAAAAGCTATGTAAGATAAGGAATCTTGGTTGTGGTGTTGAAAACCTAAGTGCTGATTCCCCCCTGGAATAATGAGGGGTAATTTCAGCAGTTGTTTTCCTCGAGGGAGGAAAGTTTGGTGGCTTGATTATACGGGGGTAGGACCCAAGGATCGTGGCCTGGGCTATCAACAGCACAATCTTCCAACAGCCTTGTCAAATGTGCATGACTACACCTCTTTTAAATCTGCCCTAGAGCGGCCTCTGCCTGGCGCCGGGTAGCGTTGGGGAGCACAGAAAAGTGTTGCACAATATACCGTCGTTAAGCCGTCTCGAATTGGGTGAAGGATTTACTATATTTATCCTGTTGCGACGTTATTGCTTTTTCCTAGGCAACAATGTTCAGACGACTCTGCCAGGATACAGAGCTATTCCCTTCTTGAATATTTCTGAGCCAAGACTTTTCAAGCGGCTCCATACTATTTATTCTACTTTCGATATTTTCTGAGCCAAGACTTTATAGTGAGTTAACGCCTTTCCTCTTTAGAATTTATCTAAGCCAAGACTTTCTTATGTCATCAACCATTCTCTCAAGCTTCAATCCGATAATTATTTCAAACCACGATAACTTACGCCATGAGGTAGTAAAAACTATGGGACTAGATGCATTCAGTTACGATTTTATCGCTCTATTTTATATACCAATTTTACTTTGTTTTGGAAAAATTCGGTTCCCCGAACAACCCGCCATTCCCCGACCTCATGATCTCTGTATGATTGTAAGAAATTGTAGGTGTGAAAGCAGAAACAATTGTCAAGAAGCGTTACGCCAATAGTTACTCGCCTCGGAAAGCCCAATTTCGATAATTATTTCTGGAACTACTCTCATCCTACAACTGATTCTCATTCACCCCAATTGAATTGTCTTCTCCTTAGCTGCCTCCAGCCAGACGCGCCTTTCCAGCTCGCACGTCGGCGCACGCGTCGACCAGCACCCATAAGCATCTTTGTACATGACTGGCTGCACATCAACTGTTCGGATTTTGTTCTCCGCTGCAGGATTCGATGCGTTGACCATTTTGAGTAATCCAGCACGCTCATAATATCCATCCTTCTCTCACAAAACAAGAACGACCGAATTCTTTTCTTGTGAACGTATTCCAGTCTCTAGAACCATGGCCGGAAGAGTGAATTCCGTTTTTTCTTCCAATGATTTATCATCAAGATAGAAAAAAGAGTACGTCAGAACATCACTGGTAAACGGAAGAGCAGCCCACATTCCATTCTCAAGACTCAGTATGTCGTGTCCCTCACGATGGAGATCCTCGGCATCTGAAGCCCAGTCAATGGACTGAAATGACACATCCATCATTTTCCCTGTTAATTGAATAACAGGTTCCATGTCCGGTTGCTGAGGCTCGCCGCAAAGCTTGATATACTCATTGACAGATATTAGCTCTCCGGTCTTCGTTCGCAACTGAACTGTGTAGTCGGGATTGTCGCGGCTAGTTAATTTCAAGCGCCCCTCCCAGCCTGTCCATGACCAGCTTGGAAATTCGGGTCTCCTGGTCGCAGGCTTAGGGTGATACCATGCATTGATCAGGTGCCTCTTCTCTGGATGAATCGGATTCCCTTGAAAGTGGCACCAGGAATGCTTTGTCTTGAAAAAGCTGAGGATCCCCATGAAAGCATTCAGAGAATCTGACTCATGCGAGAGCTGTCTCTTACTGTACTCCATTATATGGCCTCCTATGTCCTGCCTGCGTATGTCCAGCGGTTCAATGTCGACAAGTACTGGAAGTCGTCTTGCTTTTGTACCATCAGGCGTATGCAAAGCTTTCATGGGGATACTGAAGGTTTCGAGGCAAGTCATGTTGTTGCACTGAAAGATGACTTGTTCATTGGTGAAAAAGATTCTCCTTCGAGATAAAAACCCTTCTTGATATGTCCAGCCTCTTTCAGCCCATTTGGTGGACCGAATCTTCTCCCTAGGGGGTGTACAAAGGTAGCTGAATTGTGTACCGTTTATTTGCGCACGTTCTTGTTGCTCGCGAGGTATAGTCACCCCAGCCAAACCATTGCTGGAGTCCTCTCCGGCGGCAGCAATTATGGTGAAATAGGCTTCGGAGTAGATTTTGTCCATTCTTTTGAATTCTTCGTTCTTCAATTCGTGATTTTGGTTGATGCACTGCGAACCATTAACAGTTGTTGAACAACTAGCAACTCGATATTAAACGCACATGTCGATCGACCCATAAGTAGGGACAACCTAGATTCCTGGCTACTGTGATGCTGTCCTCGACGACCTTAGACATTTCGCTGCTGCCGTCGGATTGCGATTTGTCGTTCTTCCCCCAGACGTATGATAACGCGGCATATTTTTTGTCCGTTAATATTGTTTCTTTGGTCAGAGGTTTGCTAGACAAGCAGTTTATGACTTCGAGAGACTGAACACGAGATTTACCCTCCAACTTGCACTCTCCCAGGTGATGTTCATCACAGTAACGAATCCAAGACTGAATTTGACTGTAATCGACAGCCAGAGGCTCGAGATGACGAGGCGAAAGAATGGAAGACGATCCGACGGTCGGTTCAATCGCCAGAAGATTGCCCATGAGTTTGCGTTTTTTCATCTCCATTGGTTCTTTCTGCGAACTAATACATAGTAGAGTTGTATCCGTAAGATGAAGATTTGAGAGTTGAATGGCTTTCAGCCTTATAAAAAGCCAACTGGCTGACACAGCGTGGAGAAAATTCGGCAGGTCGCCTGAACTTGGGGGCTTGAGTAATGCAAGTAATTGACAGATCCGGCAACGGGATAATTTCAGCTCTTGCTGAGACTCGCGAATTTCTATAATAGCGTGGTGCCGCTGGTCAACGAGCTGTCGGGTCATAGAGGACCTTAGCAAATTACTGCATCGTGAGCAATGATCTGTAGATCCATCGATATCTCGGCTTGAATCAAGCCTCCTCTTTTTACTCGGAAAATCCGACATGGGGGATGGGGGGCTGGGAGGGTAGGACTCAGAGTTTGGATTGTAGTGATTAATAGCGAGAAAGATTTTCTTGATACTCTTTAGGAAGCGCTGTTTCTGGGAATGGGGGATGAGGATGAAGATGTGTATTCTACTCTTGTCGTCGGGCCAATCACGCGACCCAGCGGAGCTGGGTGAGCTGATCAAGTCGTGGCGGGG
>JALLKD010000711.1:0-14015 GCA_023509735.1 Fusarium liriodendri
AAAGACTATATTTAAGGCCTAATCTTAGTCTAAATACCTTAAAAAATAAATTAAAAAGTATTAAAGTAACTCTCTAGAGTTAATTCTTAAAGTATTAAAGTCTCTTATAAAATAAATAAAGATAATTATATATAAGATAATACTTATAAGAGCAGAGATCTAAGACCTTTAATAGGTAAATAAGATATTAAGCTAGCGCTAAAGGGTAAAAAGGACTAAATTATAGAAAAGAGGGGTTATAATAATAGAGGAAGGAAGGTAAGTAATTAATTAAATAGATATTAATATATAGGTAGTGGCTAAATCATCAAGGAGTAGTAGTTAAGGGAGGTTAATTAGACTAGGTATTTGGCGCTATAGTATATATAATAAGCCTAGGCATAATATAAGGACCTTTTAGGTAGTAATTAAGATATTTAGGGAAGAGTATAATAAGTAGTTTTAATTAATTAGATAGTTTATAGTATTTTTATAATCTTTTTAATCTTAGGGGTAAGGAAAAGTATCCCACTTACTTATCTATCCTACTCGCTTATCACGTATGTTACCTTTACTTCTTATCCTCCCTTAATCCTTTACCTCGTAAATTTCTCCTAGCATATCCTCGAGAAAGTCCTTCTGCTCCATGATCCACCTGCGGGCCTCGGGGATATCATAAGGGCGCTTGCTAATCTCGCGGCTGCGCTCCTGCTTCTGGAAATGACAGATGCGCTCCTCGAGGATCTCGAGTCGGTACTCAGTATACTGGTGGTAGAGGGCCGAGAGGTCAGAGATACCACGGACACCGGTCAGGACAGTCTCGTCCTTGGTGAGAGGGTTCTTTGCGCGGAAGGAAGTGACCATGGCAATGCGCTCACGGCCACCAAACGCCTTCAGTGCTTGATGTTCAATGTAACGGCCCTGCATAACAACAGCGGTTCCCTGGACGGGACCACGGACCATCTTGGAACTACCATCGGGGAGTCGCAGGGCAGTCTCACCACCGACCATGCCTTCGCAGTTGGAGAGCATGGTGACAACAACAAAAGGGTAAGAGTCGTAGTGCCAGGCCACGGCGGAGGTCTCAGCCCCTTTCTTGTCCATGTCCTTCACTTCGGGGTGCTCGACACTGTTCTCGCCAGCGTCGTTGATGGAAATGTTGACGTTGCCAATGTCAAAGTCAATAGCGGGGATCAGTTCAGTGCCGGCAATAGCGGAGACTTTGGCAAGGACTTCGGGGGACTTCCAGGCGGCGTAGGTGAAGGGGGCTCGACTAAGACATGGTCAGCGCCTGGATACACCCATGTGCAGAGTTCAGACGAGGACTTACTCGGGACCCATGCCACGTACCATATTTTTAATAAAGCCAGAAGTGTACTGGCACTTACGCATAACCTCCTCGCTAAATATCTCGGCACGCATCTGTTCGATGGCCTCGGGGGTGAAGAGCTGAAAAGGCTCGCAGACAGCGTTGGGAGCAATACCTTGGCCCTCGAGGCCGATCTCGGCCATTGTGTAAATGCGCTTGGGCGCCTGGTAGTTAAGGTGCTTCCTAGCATTGAAGGGTTCCCGGACAGTCTTAGCGGCCGCGTCGATAAGGAATTGGGGGACTGGGTTGCTAGGACGGGTAGCTCGCTTGGTCTTGGAGGCAACGGGATTGGGGGCCTTCTTAACCTCTGGGGCAATATTAATGATAGCAGGTATTGTGATTGGTGGTGTGTGGGATAAGGAAGAAGAGATATTACGGAGCAGAGTGCTCTACTCTTAAAGAAAAGAGGATATGGATAAGCCTTAAAGCTGTGATAAAGGGACTTATTGGATTTTAAGGCTAAACTTTGACTTCTTATATACCTGAGGTGATAGCGTTCAAGAGTGGGAGAGATGTGTTCTTTATCCTCGTGAATAGCTAGCCGACGCGCCTTCGCATACAGGTTTCTCCTTTACCCCGCGTCGAGATAATCGATCTAAACTCCCATCCTGCAGTCTAGGGAATCCGACACGAGAGATTGATAGATCAGTGGTTCCTCTCGGTATGGCCACATACTCCCTTTCCCCTACGGCTCTCGGGTCTCGCTCCCGAGGTGTGCGTTAAGCCTATCAGAGTCTGTAAAACTCTACCACAACGCCATTCGGATCCGAATCCGAGGGGGTGTATTTGACGGACCCGATAATCCCGAGCGTGCGAATCCCCAGGTGCCACGACAGTTGGCAAGTCCAGCCGTCTCGTGCATGGGGATATTGACCTCGTGATACCATGCTAGTGCCATGTCGCTCGAGTCTTACCATCATGTTAGATAATTAGTTCTAGAAGACAGCGTGTTCATTCCGCGCCTTAAGCCACCTTGTGATAGATCAGCCGCTATTCTTAATTAGGGGCAGGCATGGAGTTATCCCTGATCAACCAGCTATCTTTAAATCACTGCTGTCGCCATCCTTATCAACAACTACAACACTCGATTTTTGCCCGAAACAACAGGTATCTATAATTCCATCTTTATAAAGACACTGCCTTTTTAACTTAAGGGTCAACTATCTACTAAAATTAACAAAACGACTAAAATGCCACCTACTTATACCCTCTCTTCTTACCTCCTATAAGAACCTTTTTACTTCTTTTAAGGAGAGAGGGCCTTTAGAGGAGTATTAGTAAAGCCGCCCAGTTTTATATACTCTATTTATTAACACAGTCCTCTCTTAGGCCGCCATACTAGAAGAAAAACCGGCAGACTTTGAGACCTCTTTTAAGGCTGGACAAGCTAGTGCTTCCTAGGAGGAAACTCTTTCCCACCCTCCGTACTCTATCCTGCGCAAGGTTATGACTAAGTAAACCAGATTAATGCTAAGTATATAGATAAACTCTAGATAGGAATAATATTACATATCTTATAAAGATTTTATAATTTATAAAAATAATTAAAACTATATCTAGTTACTAAGGTAGGAGTATTATATTATTAGTTAGCCCGGATTTATAGTATCTTTATATCTTAATAAATATATATTTTTTCTTAAAACGTGGGATAATAGCAGTAGAAAGCAAAGTAGTAAATAATAATCCACTTTAAACCGAACTCATAGATAGAGTTAGAGTCCTATGGCCCTTATTAGTTAGCTCTATAAAGGTCGGCAATGAATCGCGAAAGTCGAGGCAAGTTATATGTATTTATAGGATACTATCTAAGAATTTCCTAAACGAGCTCTTAATAGCCTTCTTCGGGAACTTAAGAGTGTTTCCTGCGGTTCGGGTCCCGGACCTAGATGGAATGTTAATCATAAGATATGAGGCAGCCTCGTATTTAAAAGTTCGGCTCATATCCGATCGGCAAGCCTCTCCGTCCGGCTACCGCCCGTTCTGGTATGTACTTGCGCAATAGCAAAAGCGTCAATCCGAACCTTGAAACGCATTAATATATGCTGGGACATATAGACCTCCCCCCCTTGCCTTGATTCTCCCACGTTGCACAAAAACTCTATCTTTCAATGTCATATCACTACTCTAGATCTCGATCCAACATGCAAGCATCAAGCAGACTCAAGTCCACCTTTGCGGAGGGGAAGCAGACGTTTGGCGCGTGGCAGATGCTCCCTGGGGCCAATATCTCACGGCTCTTGGCACGTTCTGGTGTGGACTGGGTGTTGATCGACTGCGAGCACGGCAACATTGACGGTACGCCTATTCTGGCAGGGGTCGATCACTTGATGGAATTATACTGATGACATGACTCCGGTAGATGGTGCCATGCATGACTCGGTTCCTGCAGTTGCCGCGCTGGGAGTGTCGCCGCTTGTCAGGGTGGCAGATATGCAAGGATGGATGGTGAAGCGTGAGTTTCCATATCCTTACCTTTCCTTTCCTCCCCCACACGAGTAGGGTTGACTCATGCTGTACCTGAAGCCCGTCGTGACTGACTCTAAATCTTCCTCTAGGAGCCTTGGATAGCGGTGCTCACGGTGTAAGTCGGCTATGCCGTTACCGGAGGCTTTATAATGCTTATGAGACTAGATCATCATGCCCCTAGTGCGCACAGTTGAAGAGGCCAAGCAGCTGGTGCTGTACGCCAAGTTCCCTCCCCTAGGACAGCGAGGCTTTGGCTCACTCATCGCGCTCGAGAGATTCAACCCTAACCCCACTCTAACCGAGTATCTTTACCAAGCCAATGACGCCCTCGTGACCATCATTCAGATCGAGACCCGCGAGGCCTTAGAGTCAGTCGAGGAGATTGTGGCTGTGGACGGAATCGACGCGCTCTTTATTGGTCCATTCGATCTCGGTCAGTTTAGCCCCTTGCTGTTTCCGTCTTTTCCATGACCGGTTATTTTAACTTATTTAGGAAACAACCTCGGCTGTCCTATCCAGAAAGGTATAATGGGACCCGTACTAAAGGAGGCCCTTGCTCGCATCCTAGCAGCAACGCGAAGGGCCAGCAAGAAGTGCGGAATTTACTGCAAAGACGCGCAGCAAACGAGGGAGTTTGCCGCTCAAGGCTATGATATGTTAGTGGCTGCTACCGATTACACGGCCCTTCAAGCTGCTGTCAACGGAGAGGTGGGTTTAGCAAAGGGGGAGCAAGCTGGCAAGGGAACCTGGTGATAGAGAAGGCTAGAATAGAGAACATTAAGCAGTTAGAAAGAGTTAGAACAATTGCAAGTCTTCCTTGACCTAAGCCTCTATCTATAATATTGTTACAAGATAAATCATATATAAAGCAACTGCACTGGGTAGCCACCTATCTAACCTTTACAGCCTATTAACTCCGTAACTCCATACTTCTTACACTCATTCAAGAGTCAACATGTTTTCTGGCATTGTGTCCGGATCCCCTATTTGTTGAACGATCGTTAAGAAGTCCTCTGACGAGATTCCAATATTATCAAGGAACTCCATGTTGCTCGTCAAGTGAGGATGCACGCAATGCATGGGATTGATCGAGTCTGGGGCCATGCTCAAGGCAACATTCGCATCCGTCTCTGCAGAGACCAGCCTCTGTTGTTGCTCCGCATCGGCCTTTCGAGCAAGTTCTGAATCTATCTCGTCAGGTGCGGCGAGAGAGAGCGTCTGAAGACCTTGCTGTTGGACTTGAGCGATGAGTTCCTGGCATTGGACTTCGAGATAGACCAGCTCCTGCTTTCGAACTGCAGCGACTCGGTTCCCCCGGGAGACCATGTTATCCAGGATCTGGTGGCCGAGCTGTCGACAGCCCTGGTCATCGGCGACGCCAGGGAAGAGGGCCGTGGCCATGTTCAGATGAAGGGCCGCCCCAAAAGTGAACTCGAGGTCGTATGGTAGAAAGACTTCTAAGATATTTGTAAGTATTTGAGCTTTGGTGATAAAGGATGGGCCGCAGACCAAGGAGGCTGTATTCGGTTGTCAAAATCTGCAGGGTTTTGACGGCCGACTTGATACCTGTTGAAATTACCGCGGCTGTCTGACTAAAGAAACTCTCCCAATTCTCGTCGCCTGGATGTCCCAGTATGTCCAGTCTCTCTTTCAGAACCGATAAGAGAAGAGGCCGCGTTGCGACTATGACACACTACAGATAGGTTAGACCTGCGCATCATCTCTCCAGAACAATCATCTACTGACCTGATGATATAGTAATGTGATGTAACGTGTCCCTCGAGGCATTGTATCGACAGAGTTTTGGAACTTGAGAGTAATAATCTTCTCAATCTCTTGAGCATGATGCGCCAAGGTATGTAGAATAGCTCTTGTTTGCTCGAGAAATGTAACAAGGGGCGTCTTCTCAGGCTTATACAGTGCTGTAGAGTGTTAGTTAGACAATAGACAAATGCTAGAAGACATGGGCTTACTGGTGAGAATAACTGATAGTAAATGGGACAAGTTTACCTGTAGACTACGAGCACTGTCCCCTTGGGAGCCAATATTCGGGGGGTTAACCGTCGTGGTTATGTCGCTATCCTGCACCGACATTGGAATCCCTAGAGATGACGAAAAGTGCCGGTCCATGATATACAACGTCCACCAGAGATCACGACACGAGGTGAGTGTTTGGGAATCCAGCTCGCTCTCTGGTAACTGTGTATGAAGCCCTTCCAATTGCGCAATCCGTATGGCCTGGCCAAGCTACCGGGTATTAGTGTTTTGGGCCACGAGCTGAATGTACCACTACTCACATATACATGGGCTGACTCCCTCTCATCAATCGAGTACAGGTAAAGACCAGCCATAGCCAAGACCTCGATGGCCAACAGACTATCCTTCCAGAGAGCAGTATGGTCTGGCATCAGACCCATTGCCCGCACAAAGAACTTGGACCCCGGAGGCTCGCTGCTCAACGTCGGCTGTGATGTGTGAAAGGCCGTGCCAAAGGCCAGTATCAATAGGAACTTGACATACCAGAGGCGGTTCTCAACAGCCTTTTGCTGAGCATTGGCGTAGAACTCGCGGATCTGGTTCTCAAACTCAACCTCGTCAAATAATCTATACGTCTGGCCGAGGTGGAACTTGAAGGTATAGAAGAGGTAGATGGCGTGATCAAGAGATGGGAGACCGCTAATGTCGGGCAGCTCATGAGGCGACTGCGTGTTCCAAGAGATGGTGTAGATGTCATTTTCGACAAGTTGTGGAGGGATCATCTGCGCTCCAGGCTGCAGCTTGTCGCCCAGCATGAGCATGAGGCGAAGGGTAAATGACCACGTGGACCAAGGAGCCAGCCATACTATCACAGTCGAGTCAGTATTGTATCAGCTATCAGAACAGGGCACTCACTCCAGGTGCGTCTGTTCTTGCGTGTGTTCTTGATGATTTTGGAGGGTATTGTGAAAGCACTCGGCCAAATGCTGAGCGGAGAGTCGGTCGGCTGGAAGGCTGGCACTTGAGCAGGGTCAGAGGGAGCGGCATGTTGTTGGGTGCCCTCAGCCGTGAGTGCAGGAGAAGCAAGAGCAGTATCGACCCTGCACTCACCATCAACGTCACCGTTGGGCCCAAACGCGACGTCGCTGGTGCGCTTAAGACCCGGCGAAAACTGGTCGGCGAGTTGGGACTGGGACACGGGGGGGGAGCAGTAGGGAAGAGAGGACTGCGTCTGGATCGTGGGGATATCGAGAGGAGAGCGGTACTGGGGAGGAGCAGACGCTGCCTGGGCAGTTGGAGATGAGCGATATGGCGCGTCTCCCGGTTGCTTCTGTGAGTCAAAGATAGTGCTGGACGGTGACCGTCGATGTTCTTCTACCTGCTTTTGTAGTTCTTGAAGATATCTACCGCCCTGGTCAGCGTCCAGATGAAGGCCATAAGAGTCCAAAGGGTGACAGACTTTTCAGACACCATAACCTTGGTGCCCCCCTCGGTGAAGCGACACTGGACGGAGCGTCGCTGGCAATTCTGACAAGGGTCATCTCCCGAGCATTTTATCTTGCTCTGGCGACAGGCGACGCATCTGTAGAAAGGTCAGACTTCGAAAACACGTCACCAGATAAGGGGGGGGGGTTCTCACGCGTTAGCTGTCCTTCTGGCTTTGCGAGGCTCGCTCTGCGTATCTGCCGCCATGGTAACCTTGATCGGAGTCGCAAAACCTGTAGTCGACACGCTCCGAACGAGGCTCTCATGTAGATATGCGACAGGGCAGAAAGACTCATCCGGAAAGTCGCGAGAGCGAACCGGGATTTGGGATCACGATATCTTGCAGGCCATAGAAAAGGAACGGTTTCGCTGCGGACAAGAGGGTCCCACAGACCCCGCACAAGCCATGGGGGACCCGCTTACTAATGACTACAAGACAGAAATCGTGATTGGCCTGATTGCTCCGTTACCGGGAATCCGGGGCAAGCTTTCACCCTCCACGATGTGATGGAGTGCAGGACTAACTCTTTTGGTGGGGCACCGTCTGCAAGCGGTCTTCTAGAGATCTCCGGGTCATGACAAAGGATAGAGGATTTGGGGATTGCGGGGTAGACAAACAGGATGATGGGTTAAACGAGGCCGAGTTAGTAGCGGACTTGTGACTCGGGGGTGAGATTGTTGAAGTGGAAAATGTTGCTGCGCGTTGGCACAGAGGATATTGAGAGATAAGAGACAGGGCTAGACGATGCATCCGTATTCATTATCAGCTACTCTTCCATGAGAGCTGATCTCAAACCCAGGAACGCAGAAACTCTATCAGGATCAGCCAGATGACGCCTCACGCGTAGCCTCACTTATTTCCAACTTCCCCTCACATGGCGTTCGCCACGATTCGTACCTTTTGGGAAAGCACTTGACAAACCGTACATAAGGTCAAAGCAGCAAAAAAAAAAAGGTCGGGGTCACAAGGCCACGACGTGTCAAGAGGTTGGGAGTAGAGCTAACAGGGATCGGCAACGCCTCCGGTATCTCAGCTTGCAGGGGTCGGGAACTTTGCCCTCCCGATTGGTCCATGCTGTTATCAATTTCCCTTCTAGATGTCATCCACCTGGACTAGCTACAGTAGGCCACCGCTTGGAATGCACAATTCTGGGTTCGCATTGGTCGGGATATTTTATCCATTTCTTATGGGAGGGGAGTTATCAATGTTGTGATAGCGATGGGGAAGATGCAATTCGTCTACCTAATGCAACGGAGACGAGCTCTGATTGTTAAAGCGATCAACATCGAGATGTCATTCGTTGGGAGCCTTGTATCAGACCCTCTTCACAGGAAGGATTCTGTTCACCTGATAACGCCAGCTTCAAACTTGTCTCAACTTGGTTTAACAAAACTCAACTTGCTTTTTTCTTTTGAATGACATATCAGAAAATACATCTCTAATCTACAAATCCATCCCATATCAAACAACCTCAAACTCCACGGCACCCCAGCCCTGATACTCACACTTGTAGTGGCCCTTGTCCATGGGCATGGCCCGCAGGCAGCTGCCGGGCATGATAACCTGGCCGGCCTCGAGGCCGATGTCAAACTCAGAGATACGGTTAACAAGCCAAGCCACGGCCGCCAGAGGATTGCCAAGAATGTTTCTGGTGTTTCCATTCATTATCTCCTTGCCGTTATGGTAGAGATAACCGTTCATATCGCCAAGGCTCAGATCTGTCAGCCGGCGAGGTGTGCCACCAAGAATTATTCTGCCTGTGGAGCCACTTGTGTTCGGTTAGCATTGCTCTCAAGCGATAGATCAGTGGGTTACGTACTTGTCAGCCAGGGTATCTTCAAGGGTGATGGTCCAGTTCTTAACGCGCGAGTCGATAATCTCCACAGCAGGAATGGCGTAGTCGACAGCATTGATGACATCCGCCACCGTCACATTAGGTCCCTTGAGGTCCTTCTTGAGAACAAAGGCAGGTTCAAGCTCCACAAAGGGTTTAATGAAGTCGTCTAGCAGCAGGGGCTGCCCCTCATGGTGGAACAGGCTGCCAAGCAGGTAACCGTAGTCCGGGTGCTCAAGCCCAAAGGCGTCCTGCATCACCTTGGCAATGTTTCCGAGCTTGTAGCCAACCAGGCGGTCGCCATCCTTTTCGACAGCGGTGCGCACAGTGATCTTTTGGATCTCAATGGCACCCTTGACCTCGAGCTTGGGGAATGTCTCTGAGGGGGCGGGGATAGGGGTCTTATTGAGGCGCGCCTGTCTCAGGGACTCGGCAATGTGCTCATAGTCTGTGATGGAAGCCATTACGCACGGAGAGGCTCTTATTTGGTGGATGTTGATTTGTGTTTTGGTACTTGGGAATAGCTTCAAGCTGGTGCAAGCTTGCTTTTATAATGCAAAGAAACTAGAATGGATTGACTGACATAGCAAGGCAATCTTCGATGGAAATCAGTGGGCTTTGGTTTTTATATCCTCTCTGGCAGCGCCCATATCTGTACTATATTCGTGCTACCTTTCTCCTGGACTCATACGGAACGGATATGAGCCGACGGATGCAAGCCGTGGAGGGTTGAGAGAAAAGGACGTGTATCTCTTCCGCTACACTCTGCTTTTTTATTCTGTCACCTCGCCGACCGACAACCGTTTACACCATCTACGGGTCACGGACCCCGACTCTCAGACGCACCCTCGGATCGTCTCTACTCTAGAAGCCGAGATCCAGTGTGCAAAAGCCTCCTCATCCCCCGGCCCCATGAGCTTCCCCACGGCGGGGTAAGCACAAGCTAACCTTCCCAGCTATCGATCGTGATGTACATAGGTCGTCAACCATCGGCTTCAAAAGGACTCCCGAGATCTAAAGAAGAACCGAAAGTGGGCCCATTCTTTGCCGGGCCTGGGTAGTGAAGGGCCATCAGGTGACCCGAAGGTGGCTGGTCAAGTCCAAACATCGCTGAATCTGAGGCTCTCATTGAAATTTCCTATTCTGGAGTAGTTGATAGTCATGACCACAACGTGGGGACCTGCTACTGCTTCAACAGAGGGGAAAACAGTTATAAAAGAAACATGGGCGATTTCAGATGCTTAATTCCTTTTATTATCCTCATCACTCTCATTTACAACATTTAATATCATACCAACAACCCCAAACCCATCCATCTGCACAATGTTTGACGTAGTCGTGGTTGGCGCCGGCTTCAGTGGCCTCCAAGCTGCCCTGTCCGCCCAAAAGGCCGGCCTATCAGTCGCCGTCATTGAGGCCCGGGACCGTGTGGGAGGTAAGAGCTGGACGGTTCCGCTGGCGAATGGCAAGGGTAACGCGGATCTGGGAGCCGCCTGGGTCAACGACCAGTTGCAGCCTCGGATCTGGTCCTACATTGAGAGGTTTGGCCTCACAGGCCAGATCTTCAAGCAGCGTCTCGGCGAGACGGCTGTCATGGTCCTTGAGAATGGCAAGAGGATAGAGTTTCCCCATGGAATTACTCCCGAAGTACGTCTCGTGAAGAAGTTGTTGGTCAAGCCACTTACACCGTCGACAGTTCAGTCCCGAGGACAAGAAGAATCTTGAGATGATCCGTGACCATATCCAAGCCGAGTCTCTCAAGCCCAACGGCTTCTGTAAGGAGGATGACCAGGTGAGCCTGGACCAGTACGTCCGCAACCTTGGTGCGAACCCCAAGACTCTGGCCATGGTCAACCTCTGGGTCCGTGTCATGCATGGTCTCGAGTCTACTGAAGAGTCTGCCGCCTGGTTCATCGAGTACTGCCGGACCAACCATGGCCTTCTCGCCATCCGTGCCGATGATGTGACTGGTGGTAACTATATGCGAATCAAGTCTGGTAAGTTTCACTACATGACGCTTTTCAGGTTTGACAGCTGCCAACATGTCTCAGGTACCCAATCTATCGCCAAGGGCATTGCCAACCTCGTCGGTCGCGCCAACATCCACCTTAACGAGCCCGTCGCCTCCATTCAGGACAACAAGTCCCATGTGATCGTGACAACAACCACGGGCAAAGCCTTCAAGGGCAAGAAGCTCATTGTCTCAATGCCCTCAGCCATGCTCAAGGAGCTCAACTTCTCTCCTCCCTTGCCCCAGCGCGCCCAAGAGGTCTACAATAACACCAAACTCGGCCATTACAACAAGGCCATCGTCTTCTACGAGAAGCCCTGGTGGCGAGACCTCGGCTATAACGGCTTCTTCATGGACTACCAAGGCCCCGCTTGCGTCGTCCGAGATACTTCTTTTGACGATGTTGGTCTGTACGGCTTCACCTGCTTCGTAAATGGCAAGCCAGGTGAAGAGTGGGCGGCCAAGTACCCGCACGAGCGCCGCAAGCTCATCCTCGACCAGATCGCTCGGGCCTTCAATGTGGGACCCGACTCGGTAGCTTGTAGACCTATAGAGTTTGTCGAACAGGTCTGGCAACACGAACAGTTCAGCCGTGGCGCTCTGGCTCCCGTCACCAAGATTGGCCACCTCACAGAGTACGCTGACATTTATGGAAAGCCCATTGGAAACATTCACTTTGTGGGTACTGAGCATGCTAAGCACTGGAAGGGATACCTCGAGGGGGCTCTCGCGTCCGGCGAGGTGGGTGCCAAGGAGGTTATCGAGGCCCTAGGGCAGCAGCCTCCCAAGTCCAGACTTTAAAGTGAGGTTAAAAGTTTGATAATGTCTAGTTTAGTTGTTGGTTAGCATTGAATTGTTAGCCTTGGTTGTGTGACGAAACTTGGTCTGCATATCAGTAGAAAGTGAGACTTGTCGTGGAATATTTAACATCTGAGAGAGGACATTCCTGGGAGTCTCGGTTGGAAGCATTCCTGCGTGAACCACTGGCGCTTTAATTCACTTCATCGTGGAGAAGCCTGCATTTTAGATTTATGGTGTTAATATTGCCCATTCCAGAGGCCTGACTAACTTGGCTTGACAGTTCTCTTGACAGTTCTCAGAGAGTAATGCAGAGTCTGTTAGAAAGCAAGGTTCACCGTTCACTGGTAACAGATTTTTTCCTCATGCACCAGCTAGGTACTACATAACCAATACGGGCTGCTTTGGAAGTAATGTCGTCCAATTCTCATCCGTCCCTCGAGCCCAGATCATCCTCAACGACTCCAACGCTTTGAGAATATTCATAAACCCATTCCGGCGGAACTGCTTCTCCAAGAGCCGTATAAAGAACTGTTGGTGATCCGGGTCATGACTTTCCGAGGCTGCAATAAATATTGGCCATACCAGTACATGCTCGCCTGGGAGAGCCTCGGAAAATGACTCAAGCATCTGCTTAAACGTTGATATCAGATCGGCGGGAGCCGTAGCACCAGCTTCGACCAAATATGCCCGGTTCAAGTAGATCTGAAAGGCCTGATCTCTGAGCCTGGATATTAGATCCAGAGCACGAGAGTGGGCTGGGTATGACTGGAAGTAAAGTTGCTGATCTGCCCAGCTTTGCCTGATTTGTGTTGCGACAGCGCTGACGCCTTCATCTTGGCTGATAAACGGCGAGGCGTAGACACGCATTCTTTCGAGACTTGTTAGAATTTATTTTGCTAGTTAAGGGATTTTTGACCACTTACTTGCGAACCTGTGATGCAGAAAAGTTGGCAATGGCCTTGCTACCGGCTGCAAGCACGGTCTCTCTCCCCACCATGTCTTGAATAGACTGCAACATCCGAAACATTATTGGAAAGTCTGAGCTCCCGTTCACCATCATACCGAGAAGCAGAACAATTATGGAAACGACGATGCGATACTTTGCGTGGATATCATACTGGTGCAAGTCTTTTCGCTTCTGGAGATTGAAGATGGCTTTCGAGTAAAGCATACCAGCGTTGACGAGATGATAGCTTTCGGTTCTTTTCGATAAGTGGAAAGCCGAGACTGCCATTACAGAGCTCATGACGAGTTCATCCATACATGCCAAAGGGAGAACCAAGCTCCGCCAGCCGTTGTTACGGTCATCAATAACTACCATCTCTGGGGCGATGTGATCAGAGACTTAATCGCCATCAGCAAATTTCATCGGTCATGCAACAAGTACTTACAGTGCTTGAGCAGTAGTCTCTGCCATGCTGCGATATGATTCAAGCAGGGGAGCACTGAGAGTGGTGTGTGTTGGATGGCGCTCTGTTTCGGCCCAATAACAACGTCATACCGGACGAGTTGATTCTGATTGTCATCTACTCGCTCCTCGGCGACCGGCCCGGAAGGGAGCGGTAGCTGAGGATCGCTTGTTTGACCTCGTCTCCCGTCATCGGGATGCTCGGAATCTAGGGGGAAACCATAATGATCGGAAGAGCGAGCGAGGCGATTTCTCAAAGGGACCCCCTTTCGCTTCACGACCAGACCGTTTCGGAATCTGTACCTAGGTCCGATTCCACTACAGGCGAACCCCTTTGAAACACATTTGGCGCAATCGGGTTCGCCTCTATCGCAGTTAATCCGGCGCTGCGAGCACTCATAACATCCTAACACCCACAAGGTCAGATTTTCGTATCAATACTAGACATATCCATTCACCTTTGACCTTTGGGACGTATTTTCTCGGTGCTCGAGTCATTGGCGGCTGTGAAGAAACGTGTCGTCAGAATCGGAGGGTAATCCAAAAACGGAGATTGAAATGAGAGCGACGCCAGTCCATCAAGTAATATTACCAATGCGATTCGGCATCGGACCCGAGGGTGGATCTGACCCTCGCTTCCCCCGCCCGATAACGGTGGAACGAGTTGGGAGAGCGCCGGGG
>JALLKD010000712.1:0-27361 GCA_023509735.1 Fusarium liriodendri
GGGCTGCAGCCCATCCAAGCATCGATGTCCTCGGGTTGGTCCGGCTTCTGCCAGTATTCCAGGCCAAAGAGTGGTGAGTTGCCACATGCGGTCCTGCTGATGACATCTTGGAATGCAAAGTAGCGCTCTGCAAAGGATGCGAGGCTTCCAAATCCAGAATCCTCGGTACCAGGCAGTAAGAGCTGTTTCCTCTTTCGCATAAAGTCTTGACTTGCTCTGAGATGGATGACCCATCTGTGATCGCAGTTGTCCAATATCTCATAGAGGCAAAGAAACATCATGGCCGCAGGTACTTGAGGGTCCAAGATGACGTCTGCTGTAATATTTGGAGATTGAATTTTCTGCAACAGGCCTTTTAGAACGTGACCCTTGATTCTCATGGCGGTTCGTGCCCATTGAGGGTCAGTGATGCTTCGATGTCGGGCGGAAAAGGCGAGGACGGATTGGGTGACGAGATCCTGGCCGCTCAACGTGAATAACGGGGCGACCAGGTTCATGAATGGTGATGATAGATGTGGAGATGGTGTTGTGAGGGGACACAGCCGTAGTAGGTAATATTGGAAAAGGCTTTGTTCGGATGTGTTGAGGGTGGGATAGAGGGATGGTGAGAGCACCAAGGCTGGATATGACTGAGGCTGAAAGACGAGTGCTGAACTTGAGAGGTCAGCCTGCTCTCTGAGCTCAACCGTCTCATCTCCTAGACCCTGTTCATGATTTGAATCGGGGTCAAAGTCGCTGCAATAGGTATTGATAAAGTGGCGAGGCCCGATAGACGGTGAGGCCAGCAAGATGGGAGTATGCCGTGTCTGAGACTGCCTCCTGGGTCGACCCGACGCTGGCGACGACCCCTTACACCACACACCCTCCCTGCCAAATGACAACCCACGAGCCGCAAACTCGGGTTCCCACTTGAGCTGCAGGTGCCTGCTGCACGCTAGGCCGCGGGACACGCAGTTGCGGCACCTGGGCTTGGCCTCGTCGCACTTGACCTTGCGGGAGCGACACGTCTGACAGCCTGAGCGGGTGCGTCTCTGCACGGGGGTAGAGGAGGACGAGGTGGCAGCACGGCGACGGGGCATTATGTTATGGGAATGCGTGGGTGCGTTGAGTGGGCTACCGTGACATGATTGATGTCGAGATTGAGGGAGGGAAAAGCGGGGGATCGTGGTATCGTTGGAGGAGCTTATTTCCGGGCATCCGTTTGATGGGTTAGAATGGTTGGATGGTTTGTTAACAGATAGCGTTAGTCGTTGCGCTTCCTTGTGTTAGCTCCTTGACAGCGCCTTGTTAGTTTGCAAGGACCCCTGAACGTGCCTCGGCTGGACCTTCTAGGCTAAAGAGTGTCGATCGATATGATTCGTAGACATGTTTTTCTCATATCCACTCTACACATGGCTGGAAGGCCATAACTTGCAGTCCTCGGCGAACTATAAGGAGTGTGTTTACAATTTGGGTATTTCCTGACTAGTTACGGCTCAAACTATTTTAAACATCTTCAGCTTTGCCTTCGGCGATCCCTCAAGCATGGCATGTCCAATCATCTTTCCGTACCTGTGCTTATCAGACGATGGGGATGGGGTTGGGCAGATAATCATTGGATATTTAGGGCCCTCGAGCATCACGATCCTCTGACCCACTGCGATACCGTCGACACCAGGGCACGACAGGCCCATCTTGTCGTTGGAAGTCCGGAATAAGATCCGTCCTTCACACGTAACGCTTCTTCTGTCTAGAAGGGCCTGCAGCGGGTTCACTTCCTGGTCCCATTTTGGCAACACGTGGTCCAGGTTGCGTAACTTGTCCCGCGCCATGTTGGTCAATTCTTTCACCAGGGCGTCATGTTCTGCCGACTTCTCATCTCTGGTTGCCTCGGGTTCAAGTGTGAGTTCGCTCCATCGATGCTGACAGACTTCATGGAACACCCTTGCGATGCGCAAGATATGAACCACGCAGTCCTGTATCTCTTCATCGTGAACGCCGGTATATAGTTGACGAGCCAGGGCGAGGCAGAAAGGTTGCATTTCCGGTAAACTCTCTTGTGCTTCTTCGATTCCGAACAACTGCTGCGCCAAGTCTTCTGTCTCTTGCTGAGTTTGGAACGCGAGGACCTGTAGCTGGGATACCAGGTTCGCGTAGTCAAACATGCAGGAACCTGCAAAGTCTCCAAGAGCTTTATCTCTGAGGAAGGTGAACATGCCGGATAGTCGCATGTTGCGAAAATACAAAGCGGTGTTCTCTGATTCATCGTCTTCATCCACTAGTAGGTTTGCGTCAATGTCTCGCCTTACCTTGTCGTGCTCTTCCTCGAGAATGTTGAACAGAACAGCAACGTCCAACTGGAAGTTCAGCCGAGTACGAGTTGACGCTGCTTGATCGACGCCTGTCAACTGGTCCAGGGCCCAGTAGAAGGAAGAGGAGGGTTGTCTGGCGACGAGGCCAAGCCTGGCAAATGCCGTGGATAGGTCGTTATGCTGGTTGTCAAATCGCCATAGCTCGTTAATCAAGGCGAGGCTGTTATCAGCGGGGAGCAAAGCAATGCTGTTGATTGCGCCGAGATCCCGTCCTTGGATGTGTAATACCCGACCAACAATTGCACAGTTGATGTGTCCAAGATCCTTGCCGGGGCCTGAGTTATCGGGAGTCGGCTCGAATGCGGGCTTATGAGACCGACAAGAAAAGTCTGGGACCCATGAGGGAGCAACGGGGTCATCGGGGGAAGTGGCTGGTCGAGAAGGGTAGTGCCAGAACATGTCAGACCAGGATTCTACCAGGAGAAGCCATGCGGCCAGTAGTTCAAATGCGTACTCGACACTCTTCGAATAGTCTGGGAGAACTGTTTGGCTGAACACCGGTCCCATGAGATCTCGAACGCCATAAACATAATCCCGCGGGTCTGAGGTAGTTTTGTCCTGTTGCGCATACAGCACAGATGGAAGGATATGGAGGCGAGTCTTTGGCTGGTAAGTACCCTTTCCATTGACCCTTGGGCGGCGGGGACCTCTGGAGTTGGACCGTTGGGCTAGTTGCTCCAGGACCATGGGAAAGAGATTGTTAAACGCGTATTCCAGGCTCAGGTCTGGGATGCCTCGGTCTTCTAGCTCAGTACGGTGATCGAAAAAGTCCTTGCGAAGTCGAACAAGCTCTTCTTGGATCCGAGAGGTGCGAGCTGATAAATCTCCGCAGAACCACAGAGGGTCGCCGTTGGCAAGGTAAAATTCCTGCTGCACCCAGAGTCGCGTCCACCATGGGTTAGAGCAGAACGCGCAGACGGCTTCGACGGCCAGTTGTAAGATGCTGCCTGGCTCAGACAAAGGTTCATCTTGGAGATCGATAAGGCGTTTGTCGGCCAAGGCGTCCATGAAGAAGGTGAGAGATGCAGTGGGAGGCCCGAGAAAGATGATGACGTCGGTGGCCTTGCGATAGATATCTCCCATGCGAGCTACCTGGTGGGACTTTTCGATCGCGTCTTGTTGGTTGATGCATAGCTGGTCCACCCACAGGATTCGTGAAGTTTCTGCTCGACGGAGATACTTCAGGGCGTCGTGGAGGGTCGAGTTGATTGTGACCTGACGGTCGTTGACGGTGATGGCATACACTGGCTCAGGCGAGCCTCGTACGTATGAGAGGGCCTCATACTTGGGCAGTTCCGAAAAGTTTCTAGGATATTTGAGGTTGGCGCAAATTGGTGCATCTGGACTTGTTGCAGGCAATAGCTCCAGGAGGCGCACCGAGTCACAGAACGGGGAAATGTCGAGAGGAACGGTCGAGTAAAGGGAATCTTTCGAGGCGTCCGGCTTATCTTCTTTCTTGGGATCCTCGGGGCTGTGGTGTGGAAGTGCTGTATCCTCTCCAAGGGCAAGGTCGAGTAGGCTCTTAACACACTCGATGAAGCGGTCTTCGCGAGCCTGATGCGCCGCCTCGGGCAAGTCGTCAAAGTTGTAGTTGCTGAGATTGTGACCTGGTTCTCGTGTCAGTCATTTGACATGGGTGATCCAAGTCAAGTGCACTCACCTTTGTCTTTCAAGATTTCTTCAGTTCGTGGACGGGTGATCTTCTGGAAACGCTCGATACGTGCCCGAGTGATGGCCTCGTTGATAGTAGCAGGATCATCGCTGGGACCGGCATCGGCCGGCAAGGGCTCAATAGAATCGTTATCCATGTGAGAAGCGTGTCTGTTTCAGTCGTCGAGGATCTCAAGGTTGAAGATGAACAGCCAGCTCCTATGGCGTGAGATGAAACAGGCGATGAGACAGTGAGATTTTGGTGGAGACTGACGGAAAAGGGAATAAGATCGACCCGAGTCAGCATTATGTTTGAGAGTATGCAGGCTGCTCAGGTGAGGTGTTTGCCTGGCGTGCTTACCGAGGCTGATATTGACTGGCATATGGTGATGGTGGCTATGAACCAATAGAGTAACTGCGTATGATACAAATAGGATAATTTCATTTTCTATTAGATGAAAAAAGGACAATAGTAAGGATGTCTCAGTTGACATGAGTAAGTACAGGGAAGAGGAGTCTTCGGCTAAGTGTAATCCTTCCTTGGCATGGGAAGGAATCAACCAGGCAGCAGCACATTCACGTCGAATGCAACGGCACTGTAGAAAGAGTACTGCAGACTGTCACGTGGGCATGAATCGTATTCAGCGATACGAAAACTCTCTCCAACATCAAGATAAACGTTTAGCAATTAAACAGAAGCAATGTGCGTTTGCAAAAGCCATGACACAGCCCATGGCCAAGGCGCGCACAAAGTGGATTTAGTGGCGGTCGTCTCACTATGAATCATTTTCCCAAAACGGAAGAGACGAAAAGATAAAAGCACGAGTTGCGCCTTCAAACGAGTGATTCAACACCACACAACAACTTGATCTCCCACAATTAATTCACTATTCACATCACAATGGAGTCTGAATTCCAAATTCCCAAATCGGCTACTGGCCTCCGCGAGATTCCCCGACAGCTTCTCGATCTGAGATCCGATGAAGACATCATTGCCCAGCTTCAAACGTTCCAACCCATTACTTCTGAGAAGAATGTTTGGGCTTTTTGGGACAAGGGTATCGATAGGATGTACCCGAGCTACCGATGCACTGTGCTCAACTGGGTGCGACGCCTTGGACCTTCATGGACTGTGCGCATTGTGGACCTTCTGGATGATTCACCAAACAACATCTACAATTATGTTGGAGAAGAATGGTTTCCTGAGTGTTTTGTCAACAAGACCATGGATGGTAGACATGCTCCTCAGCATGCTGCTGATCTTGTGCGCTTGCCTCTGTTGTTTGAGCACGGCGGTGTCTGGATGGATGTCGGAAATATGCTTCACACACACCTCGATGCTCTCTTCTGGGATGCCCTCACAGCCCCCGGATCGCAATACGAGATGGCTGCGTGGATAATCAGTGGTCAGATTCGAAAGCAATGGGGCAGTTTCGGCAACTACATGCTCGCCGCTAGAAAAGGCTGCAAGTTTATCGAGAACTGGCACAACGGCTACAAAGCGATTTGGCAAGGTCGAACCAATGTCGATGGCGTCCACGCTCATCCTCTCATCAAAGACATTGGACTTGCGGATGGCATGGCTGACTGGGGTATGGAGGACAAGGTCAAGTCCATGAGCGACTACGTGTCTCAGATGCTCATCGGCGACCGCACGCGGACCCTACACGACGTCAGCACCGGCTGGAATGGTCGCGAGTTCTTTGAGAACAAGGTTTTCATGGTTGAGGGCATCTGGAATGGTATCCTCGGCGCCATTAGAACCGACTACGACGGGTACAAGCAAGTGGAGATGTTTACAACGCGACTTGACGAACCAGATCTGGAGAAGAGAGAAAAGGCTGAAGCGTTTGTCATTGAGATGCTCGAAAAGAGCCATATGTACAAGGTCTATCACAGCTCAGCAGGAGGGCCTCCCGCTCTGGGAGATCTTGTCAAGCAGATCCAGGATTTGGATCATCGCCCAGGTACTTTTGGGGAGATGTATCGATATGGAACAGTGCACTGGGAACCGACGAGGGAGGTGGAACAGTTGGAGCCCCAGAAGAGTGAGGAGGATCTGATTTATGCTACGCCGACGGAATCTGTGGCTCAGGCAGCTTCGAGCGGCTATGATGTTACGACTTCACGACTCTAGAGGTATTGGCATTTTGGGACCATATCAGAGTTGGAATGCGACTGGAATAGACACGAAAATAGCTAGGTATAGAACTAAAAACTTCGGGAATACATCTGACTCTTCTTATGAGTGTTTGGACACTGCTGTCTTTATTCTATACCTTCCATATCTACTAAAATAAAAGAGAAATAGCCACTTGTTGTGTATTGCCTTACAACACTGTAGTTGAAGTGACAAATGTGATGAATGTCAACTTCTATATCCTGCAACCCTACTCACATGTGCACCACTGACTCCAAGTTTACACAGAAAAGAGGCAAACGAGGAGCAGGGTAGCTAGCGTACCGATGAACTGCCATTTTCCAACATGCAACTGATCAGCAGAAGAAGGAGATCTTGTAGTTGAGCCTGTCGTGGAAGCGGTGGTGTTGGAGCCACATGCGCCTACCACTGAGGGCACAGCACCACTACCGCGGCCGATGGGCACAATCTCCGAGCTGCAGTTGGCAGCCTGTGCGATTTGAATATTCTCATTATCCCAGTCAAAGACGACTAATTCAGTTAGCAAGATATGCATTGCAAGGGGCTTATTGACTGACCATATGCCGCACGCAAGAAACTGTCACCAAGAACCTGCTGTTCACCCTCCTTGATTGGCTCAAGGCCAACCGCACAGAGACCTTGGGCGGTGTAAACAAACTCATGAAAGGGAACAGTGATTATCTTATCACCTCCGAATCCAAATGTGACGCCCCCGTCGTGGTCTCGCACCTTGCAGTCAACGAGGTAGAAGCCGAGGTCCTCGTCCAGTTCAGCGCCTAGATCCTTGAAGATCTGCTCTGCAAGGTCCGCCTGTAGCTTGGAGAATGTGTGGCCACTGTCAAGGTGGACATTGGTGTCTTCCAGAGAGTACTGTCGACGGGTCCGGTTTCCAGCGTCAATTCCAATGGACGAGAGGTTGACCGTGAACCTTGATTCAGGGGTTAGCAGTGGAAACTGGTAGAGTGCATCGTAGCGTATACGCACCTTGTTCCACCGTCTCGACTCTTGACGACTGGAATTTTCTTGAGTGTCCCAGAGAATTTGCCTCGATCCAAACCACCGAAAATCAAGGAACCTGCATGCAGTCAGGTCATCAGATGTGGGATAAAGTGGTGTTGATTAGCACTCACCTGTATCATCCGACGCAGATCCAAGGGCAAGGCTATACGCTCTGCTGGCAATAATACTGTCTACCGCCAAAGAATCCAGCACCAAAGCGTAAGGCTCCCTAAAATCGAAAGTGGCGTTAAAGACAGGTCCGAGTCCCATGATGCCGACTGGAAGCCCAAGGCTGTTGGATGCAACTCCAAATCTTTGGGTCTTTATCGTTGCATCTGTTTTCATGGTAAGTTTCCGTTCAGTATTTCAGTGCCACTATTGGGAACCTACCGCCCACAGTAACTGCATCTTCGTAGATATCGACAATTGCGCCTATCACTTCTTCGCCCGACCCGTATCCCAGGGTACGAGAGCCAATAGGTCCCTCAACAGAGCTAGAGGCTCCAGGGTCGTAGCGAGGAACGCTTTGGCAGAACTTCTGTTGATCAAAAGCCGAAGGTGCCGAGGAGCAGTTTGGGTTGACCCAGAGGTAGGCAGATCCTGTGTCGACTTGAACAAGAGTCTTTTGCGGTGGGTTTCCGATTTCAACTGTTTGAAGATTAGTGATTAATATGATGCCAGAAATATCCGGATACTCACTTTCCACAGTGTATATCCATTGTTCGTTGTACATGTTGGTAGGCACAACGTTGTCAGGAGTTGATCGCTGAATTCGCTTGATCGGATACTCGACAACTTGGGCAGCCTGAGCGAGGAGGAGAGGAGAGATAAAAGATTGGAATGCGAAAAAGGCAGTCATGCCTGAACCAGAACTGAGAACCCGCATTTTGACTTGACAAAGCGTAGAATGTTTGTTTTGGTGTTGAGAAGAATAGAAGAAGATGCACGACTCCATTTATACACAATAGCTCGAAACAGTTATACACCGTCTTACGCGGCTCATGGCTGAAGATTAATTAGAAGCTATAAAATTAAGGAATCGTGTTGTAGATGAATCCACTGTTGATGAAGATTGCCTCACGTTTGATCCTACTGCGACGGACCATACGAGCCTAGATACGTAATAAGAGATTGTAACAGAAGTCAGCACCCAAAACCTTGTGGCTCAGCCCTGTGACGAGGCTCAGCTTCTCAAAGGTACAAGGGCCAGAACCAGGGCAAGGAGTTTCGCTTTGGGTAGTGGCGTGTTGTGATTCGTCAGTTCGTACGGGCACTGGGGCGAGCTGGGACTTGACAGGGTTGTATAGCTTCACTAGTCTGAGGCTGTGATGTCAACTACCGCAGAAATACCATCTTGTCACAGTGAAAGTGGCTGCAACCAACTGTACCCCCTCTTAAGAAGGTATCGTCCACTCCCAAGAGCCCTGATCAAACCCATATACCATCTTGGCCGTCCTCTTGCCAGTCTCCAAATACAAACGCACTGTTCGTACTCTCGCTTCTTCAGGGATATCTTGACTGCGCTTGACTTCTTTTCCACTTCGACTTTCCTCGAGTTCCATCAGCTTTATCGCACCTTGGGCTGCCAGCGGCGAGTTCCAAACACCTTCCTGAGACTTGTCTGCAAGCATGATCCCGATTGCCTTTCTGCGTATCGCTGGGTCTCGACATCTTGCTATTATGGAGAAAAGGATTGAAGAAACTCCAATGTCCATGTGGAAAAGAGGCTTGGAAGTTTGATCTGATCCCTTGCCATCAAGGCTGGTCGCGATAGCGGCGTTGTTGATCATGTTGCCAAATTCAGCCGTAAAGCGGTCCCAGAAGCAGGGGTCACCTTGGCCGTAGGCGTACTTGGCGACATTGATCTCAAGATATTGCCGGTACACTTGCAAGAGTGCAATGGCCCTGCGCTCAACATCGCTTATTGGTTTCTCGCCAGAGTAGTCCTTGGCTATCAGAGCATCGAATAGAGTGCCCCACTGTCTAATCTTGACAGAATGGAACATGAGCTGCTCAGCATCCTGCCCTTTGAGTCCAGGACTGGCTTGCTCTACGATTATGTCTAGAAGCGCCTCTCTTGCTTCGGCAAGACATCTGAAGGGTGTATCATGGAGAGGATACGTGCCCCCAAACGTGTTTTTGAAGGTAATGACAAGTTCAGTATCTACATCTCCGGTGAGCTAGCGCAAAGTTAGCACATATTGCTTTCGTCTATGATTGTTTCCTCACCATGTAGATCTGAACGGCAATGCGTTTGAACAAGGCTTTCGCTAGTTGTAGGGTCATGATAGCATCAGAACGAAGCCCAGGGTTGAGATAGCAGTTTCCGAATTGGTTGACCGAGCAAATGTCAGACTGATATTGTTGAATCATCTTGCTACCGTACTTGAAGAGGGCGATGGCTGATTCAATTTTGCCTTGGAGGACCTTGACGGTGTCAGCATGCATCTGGAAGTGAGAGACTTTGAACTGACCTCGATGCAGACGAATATCAGGCAAGAGAGAATTGGTATGTGTGGTGGTGATGATATCTCATTCGAGGAAGAGATTGATTGTCTGATGGCAAGATTGTAATGACCCAGCCCAAATTTTGAGTCAGACTGTGGGGTTGAGGTGAGCTTGAGATATTGCTCGTGGAATGAAGCCAAAGCGATGATCGCGTTCCTGATGCATTCGGTAGACTGAGCCACCTGAAGAATCTTGGTATTCCATAGATCATCTGGAAAGAAGGTCTGGAGACCGGCAAGAGTCTTTTCCGTAAAGAACTGTAAGGATCTCGCTTGGGGAGTGAGGGCGTAGATGGAGCCAACAGAAGCTGGCAAAATCACGGAATTTGCCAAGTCGGCTCGATAGCCATCGCATTTCCGGCCTGTCGACGTACCTAAAACCGAGTGAGCTACTTGTCAAGGTGGGCTTCTGAGTGACGTACATCTCTTGCAGGCTGGACGGGCCTCGTCACACTTGACCTTTCGGACTACCAGACAAATTAGTTGGTCAAATACATGGTGACAAACACAGGGGACCAACTCCTGCATGAAGTGTCAGTCGGCGCAATTGCATCAAGGAGGGTGGGCACTCACTTGCACGTTCCGCACCCCGTCCGGACCTTTGGGGCCCTGTTGCGTTGTCTCTGGCCAGGTTTAACACGCGTCATCTCTGTTTCGCATACGTATTCTAAGCCACCGGCATATGGACGACGTGATCGTGGGGAAGGAATGCGAGGAGAAGAATTCGGTTCCGATGAAGCTGTCGGAGTCAAGATTACCAATGCTCGCTCCCCTTGTCCGTCAGCTTAACCCGGCCAATCAACGCGAAGAGAAGGATTCATAAATGGGGATGCCCGTACGAACAGACCAATGAGAGATCGTAGAGACGTAAGCTAGACTGGGGAAGCCCACCGCTCTGGTGAGATAACTAACTTCGCTCAAACATCACACCAACAGCCCACGGAGAGGCGAGCTCGGCGAGAGACATGGCCAAAACTAGTCACCTTTGCGCCACTTGCGTTTATGCACTCGGTCATCCCCTCGAACGTGATAAGCCTGGACCGCACCACTTGACCCTTGACGCTATCCGGCAAGCCGTAGAGGAGGGCTGCTACATATGCTCAGATGTCTGGAAACTGGACGAGCAGGGCCTTGTTATGAGGCGGGACAAAAACAAAGCTGTGGATCATGAGCATGATCTACCTGTAAAATACACAACCGCCTACTTCGGCTGGGATTACGGGCTCATTGGCCTTGACATCGAGGATGATGGCCCCATGATTCCCGGGGTTTTTCTCATGCCCAAGAGACGTCTGTATCCCGAGTTCGGACAAGATTATAGGAGCTTACTTTGGAATAGTGGCCGAGAAGGTCTATGGACCCTTCCCTCCTCTGGATGACAGAACCTCTTCGCTGCGGAGCCTTGACCAAGCCTCTGACTGGCTGACATCTTGCTGTGTCCGACATCTACAATGCAGCGCGCTATCTAAACGTGAGCCATGGCTCCCCACACGTTTGATAGACGTTGGGTGAGAGGGTGATGACACTTGGAAGCTCCGTGTCGTTGCTGAAGACGACGTGAATTTGCCCGCCCCTTACATCACCCTTAGTTATCGTTGGGGAACAGAGCCAAGCATCATGCTCCTCAAGTCGAACATGGACGAATTTCGTCGTGGACAGCCCATCGCCGTCCTTCCGCAGACGTTTCAAGACCTCATAACCGTTACACGACACTTCTCTCATCGATATGTGTGGATTGATGCCCTTTGCATAATTCAAGACTCGTCCCAAGACTGGATATCAGAGTCTGTCGCAATGCGAGACGTGTACGCAAATTCCATCTGCACTATTGCTGCCGCTGCGTCTTCGGGTCCCGAGGGAGGATTATTCCGCTCACGACAGCCCGAACAAGCGTGTCCTGCGGTTGTAAACGTCGCCTATGGCGACGAAGCTCCCGAGGACTTTTACGTCTGGAGCAAAAAATATTGGCAGAGACATTTTGACAGAAGTGAACTACACACAAGAGGATGGATCTTCCAAGAACGCTTCCTGTCCCCGAGAGTTCTTTCCTTTGGACATGATCAAATAATGTGGGAGTGCATGACGGACGACAAGTGCGAAGGGTTTCCGGGTGGTATTCCAAATCACGAATCCGACAAGAGCTATCACACACTTTCGAAACTGGTAGATCCAGGACGAAAAGACCAATGGGGTGTCTTCCCAGACTCACTGTTTCTGACCTGGAGAGTCTTGGTTGAAGGATATTCTAAACGCTCCCTAACTAAGCCTACGGATAAGCTTGTGGCGTTTGCGGGAATAGCAAAACTCTTCCAAGAGAATACGGGCGACGAGTATATCGCCGGCCTCTGGAAGTCCAGGTTCGTCGAAACTCTCAACTGGAGAGTAACCACACCAGGCTCGCCCGCCGTTGACTATCTGGCACCCTCCTGGTCTTGGGCATCAGTGCAAGGTTCCATCGAGATAGAAGATAGACCAACGATACGGGGTCAAATAAAACTCGTGTCCATTATGGATATTGAAACCATAAAGCTGGAATCGGATCCCACAGTCGGAGTATGTTATGGACGCATCAAATTGTATGGGGCCTTGTTCCCAGCACAGTGGGATAATCCACCCGAATCTATTCGCATTCGCTCAGCACCTCACGTCGCAAAGGTTCATCTGGATACATCTCCCAGAAACTGGGATGAGAAAGACGATCTTTTTCTTCTGCCCATTATTTTGCACCTTTACGGTTATGGGATAGAGCGTTGTTTCGTTGACTATCTTATCCTCAAGAGGCATTCTACTTGGACCAATTTCTATCAACGAATTGGCCATTGCCGAACTGATCAAGACGTCAAGGGTTTTGATCAAACTTTTACACCCAAGGACATTGTGGAGGGAATCTTTGAAGAGGAGGATTTTGATGTGCCAATCTTTGGTGTTACAGCTCGGTTCTCGGAGATCAGTATTGTGTGATATCCGACAAGTATCAGGTAGCATCAATTATTTGTCTTTCTTGAGTTATATGAGATTAGTCCAACTTCATTTCTGGATGCTTGGTATTGGTTCTGGTGGTTCATAAACCGCCAAGATAACTATCATAGAAACATAGAATTTGTTGTTATTATCATCTATGACATACCTAAGATTGTTCAGGTCCTCAAGTGGGCCACAGACCAGAGTTCCTCATCTAGCCAGCCCCCTAAATTCAGTTCGAATACAGCAGACATACTAGACGGATTAACACTACTGTTCTCAACAACAAGCAAGCCGTCATCGTATAGGGGTTAGTACATCAGTTTGTGGTCTTTTGAAGCACTGAAAACGCAAGTTCGAGTCTTGCTGACGGCAAAACACCTTCTTTTTGCAATTTGGGATGCGTCCAAGGTTTGGTCGTGCAGAATCATGGCATCATACAACCAGAGGGAACAACTAATACATTTGGTAAGGCCTGGGGAAATTTGTTCTTTCGCACCAGACTACTTGGAAAGTATACCAGTGGGATAAAAATTTATATTTGCAAGGTCGTAGTGGTGCGGTGGTTGTGCACAATAGAGTCATTACATGTTTTATTTCCATTAAAACCTAGCCCTTGACGGGATATCTCCACTAGTCGGTAAGACAGTTGACTCGTATATCGCCAAGCAAGCTTGGCTATACCTCTAAAGAAAGGGTTAAAACTTAACTAAGATCGCTTATCTAGCTATGCCAAGCGAAAGCAGAAATGTGCGTTACTTGGGATTGGGAAGAAAGACTAATGCTGGTGCTCTGGTCGTCACCAAAGCGAGATCGTTGAATACAGGCTGTTTAAAAGCACCTCGGAATACACGGCAATTCCATGCAAAACACTTCTTTAGCATATGTAGGATATCTCATATATGTGTAGCGGCTCAAGCAGCTCCATCATTATATCTCGCAAACAGCATCGCTCTACGCTTCCAAACACTCGACATCTTTTTCCTTCATACAAATTCCATGAGAAACATTTCCAAGAGGAAAGTTCCAAGTACCAAATCAATGCAGTCTAGTCAAATTAACCATGTGTGGGTCTGGCAGCGGCATTCAGCTCAACTGGGGACGTCTTCTCGAGGCCATGAGTAGGAATGTGGTCAGGTGTCCTGGAGCCAGACTTCTCATCGCTGTTGCTGTCGTTGCCGTTCTCGCGGTTGAGCTGGGCCTCGATCTGAGCGACCTTGCTGCGGCGCCAGATCTTGTCGTCGAAGAATCGGAGGACGGCAAGGGCGAGACCGACGCTGAGAACGACAATGTTGATGGTGAAGCCACGGCGGTACTTGGGCTTGTCGTCGGATCGGAAGATCTGGGCACCGTAGATACCGGCGATGTTTGCACCCATAATGACCCTGTCATTGCATTAGTAGGTGCGGTATAAAAGAGTGGTTGAGAGATACTCACATGGCCATGGCAAGGGCTCGTTCCTCAGAGTCGTCGCAAGCAAGCGACATCCAAGCAATGTTGAGAGGATGCGAAAAGGTACCAAAGGTCTGAGTCCAGACAACACCAAAGTAGCTGACACCTCGGATGCTGAGCTCAGTAAAGATACGGTTAAAGACGTAACCGAGCAAATGCATGCTCAGGCCAGCCATGACAGTCTCAGGTCGCTTGTTACTGTGGAGTGTCAGTGAATGCAAAGACTTGTATAGCGGCGGGAGTACTCACAAGTGATCGGAGACATAGCTGAAAGTCCAGGAGACAGGAATCTGGAGGAAGAGACCGACGGAGGCCAAAGCGTTGCTGGTGAGGCCAGCAAAACCGAAACTCTTGACGATAGAAGGCGAGTAGGTATCAAAAGCACGCTGAGGACCGTTGTTGGCAAGGGTGATGATGACATGGACCCAGAGGCGCCAGTTGGAGAACTAAAATGTCAGTGACATGTTGTAGTATGGTGGAGGTGGTACTCACAGCCTTCTTGAAAGCAGTCAGGCCAATCTTCTTCTTCTTCTTGCCCTTCATGGGGTCGTCAAGGAGAACACGGGTCTGCAGAATGTGCAGCTCCCTCTCAGTGAAGAAGCTAACGTTAGGCAGGAAAGTGCTGCGAGGGTTCTTGAACGAGTCGGGGAGGCAGAAACCGAGGATGAAGCCACTCAGGACGGTGAAGCCACCCATGAGAGCAAACAGCCAGAACCAACCAGCCTTGTCGCCGACACCGCGCATGTGCAGGATACCGTAGGCCAGAAGCTTGGAGGAAGCCTGGCCAAACTGGTTACCGAAGTAGAAGAACATGACACGCTTGGCAGTTTCCTTGCGGGTGTACCAGGTCGAGAGGGTCCAGAGACCACCAGGGATAAAGCCAGACTCGGTAATACCGAGGAGGAATCGAGTCGCGATGAAGGAGCCATAGTTGTTCTGGAAAGCCTGGAAGGTACTGACGGTGCCGAAGAGGAAGAGCTGAAGAGTCAACCACTTGCCGGGGCCGACACGGTAGAGGATCATGTTGGAGGGGATCTCAAAGAGCACGATACCCAGCGAGAGCATCTGCTGGCCGACGTTGAACTGGTTCTGGGTGACGCCGACATCCTCCATGAAATTGTCGGTGATGGCATTGGCAATGTTTCCTCGATCGAGCTCTGCATTGGGAGAGATGTTAGAAGGTGTTGGAGTGGTGACGTGGAGGGCTGATGCTCACGAAGGCAGAAGAAGCCAAGGGTCAGGAGGGGCATGATGATAAGGTCGAGCCTGGATTCAACCACTGTTAGCTTTTGCCGACGGTCCAGCGACGATCCGATGCATGAACGTACTTGCGCTTGGCCTTGCGCTCCTCCTGTGGACTCCAATCATTGCGGAGTGTGAGAGCCTCCTCGTCGTCCCTGGGGAGGGAGAACTGGTTGGGGTCCGAGTTTTCGAGCTTGCCCATGATGACCGATTGAATGGTTTGCAAGTGTGTGTCTTGGATGCAACGAAAAAGATTCTCTTCGAAGGGTTCTCTGTCGCCCTTTTCAAGACTTTGGCAGCTATCGCCAAGGCTCGCTGCCAAGCCTTCTCGCCAAGACGCCTGGGTGCAAAGTGCGTCGGTTCGGTCTGGATTTGGTCTGGGCGGGGGATGGTGACATGGCAGAATTCGAGCACGCAATACCAGCAAGTGCCGGGTGCACCACGTCTTGATAGGATGGGCTTCAAGGTTCTGCTGAAAAGGCTAGTGGTGCGCAGGCCAAGACGCCGTCCCCTCCACTCGCCATTACCGCCTCCGATTTGTTGCCCGTGGGGGGAAAGAGGGCAACTATGAGAATTAAATGACTCATGGGTAGAGGGAAAGCTCCAATCGTTCAAGGTTTCATCCTACGATCTCCCCGACGAGGCGTCGCGAGAGGGTGGGCAGGAAGAGAAACCTCAGATCAACTCCCCGCTGGACTCCCCGTGAAAGTTCCCTGCCTTGGGGGGGGCCAGACTCCCCGATAGCTGGATCTGTAGCACGCGCCCGTGAAGAGACCAACTCTGCCAAGCGAAATAACGCTGGTTTAGAGCGCCACACGCGGGGAGTCTAGTCGCACCAAATGTCTCTCCAGTAGAGAGATTGCCACCCAAGGTCAGGCTCAGATGATCTCCCCGGTGTCACTACCGCGACAAGAGAAGAAAAACCAAGCAACGATCGAACCATGGCCTGCTGAAATGGTCGTGGTGCAGCTGGTTCGTCCACTCGTCCGGGATCTTTCACGGTGGAATAAGCTTAAGGATTAGCTTATTGGCTTTATTTTTGAGCTTTATTCTGTGGGGACCCAGTCTTTCCATCCTGCGGGCAAGGGGAGTCCCTCGCCTGTTAGCGCCGGAATGGTCGGTCGTTTTCCACGAGTTCCGGAGCATGACGAAATGCTCTTGCTGATGAGATGATGGGCTCGAAGGAGAAAGAGATCGTCGTTACTTCGGTCGTATCCGTGAGTAATGAAACGCTCCCAGAAGCCGTTGCGACCTGTCAAGCACCGTTGGAGACGCCGACTACCCACGTCGAGATACCGAATTATTCCCACACACGGTTCCATAGCTCGAGAAGCTTGCGTGTCCCACGAGACGAGCTGGGGTATCCCCCTCAAGTCAACTCCCCGCCCGACAGTCCGTCCCCTTTTCCCTCGTACCATGACCTTTCCCCCATGTCATCTTCGGATGTCGCCATTTCAGCCTCAAATCTACAAGACCATCTCCCTGCCTGAATCTAACGCGACCGGCCCTAGCTGCCCGAACCGGCAGGCCAATGTCTCATAGCTAATGCAATGTGACCCCCAAAGCGAGGTTAGCAAATCACCACAAACGTTGAGGTAATCCGTCACCCACCCCACGCATGTTTTTTGCTGGCGAGGACTTGAGCCAAGCCTCCCAAGCGGGCTAGAGAGTCGAGACTCGACGGGCCGGCGGGCGGTTGGTTTTTGGAAAAGAGAAAAGAGGCTTCAACGGGGAGTTGGAGGTGTGTTTAAACGGGCTGTCAACGTGGCGCCAGTGCGCAACGCGCGGCGCTGGATCAAATTCGTCAATGGCTCTCGTGGACTCAACGCGGTCTTGTTTTTCAGCTCGGTAAAGCCACATTTTGGAGTTGATAGCCTTGGCTCAGCCTTGGAGTTGGTCTCGTGGTCGTTGCCTACCCTACGGCGGTATACTCAAGACAGCGCTGGGTGGCTTCTGACTACAGACAATCACTTCAATAGTCTATGAATATCTTGCCACTGGTCTACATATTCGCAATATCTATAGCCTCAAAGATCAGTATGATCCCAAGCACTAGATCGCGGCTGAAAGATGCAACTGTCACAATCTGAATGAGGCCTCCACTTTGAAGCGACTTCCAACAGCGACGATCCGTCGCTCGATCTCGACTCCTGATCTCGACCCTCATTCCTGCCCAGCCGGCATTAGCTTCACGAATTAACGAATCCACTCGCCATGCAAAAAAGCAAACGTCGCCCCCCCTAAATCGTCGTGGCGGGCCCAGTGTCTGAACAGGTCAGCACGCGAGCGGCGGGAACGCATGCAACCCGCAGTCCGAGCTCCTGGGTTAAGCATAACCAACAATCTGTCACACTCCCAAAGGGGGGAATTCGGAAAGTGGGCTTTTGTCTTGTGACATGGTTTGTTGTTGTGGGCAGGCCAACCAAGAGGGTCGGAATTGGTGGCACCGAGGACGTGGATTGCGCCATAGCCCCGGGTTCTGAATGCGCGCACTTGGGGGAGCGGTAGCGCCGGGGCTACGCGTCTCGGTGAACCCGATTGAGATTTTGAATTGTAATCTGGAGATTCTAGAGCGTCTTCAAGTAGGCTAATCTCCACGGGAGTTGCCGGCATTTCAGAATTGCTTCTTTGATGATGGATAAGATAGGGTCGAGACATTCACGACATGACGATCTAGATTTTCTTCACAAGATGGGAGGTCCGAACCTCATCGGAATACGTGATTTATGGCAGTGATATCGTTATTGTTTGGTATTCGTCCGGGCCTTGCTGGCCTCATAATTACTGTCTACCAACCAACTCTCAGGGGGGAAATTTAGACAAAGGCTTTGCCTTTTTGAAATAATAGCAAACCTGTCCGGTTTGCTTCATTCTTTATCTATCGTCATGAATTTGGTTGCAACCGCTGGTAGGCCTCCCATCCTCCCTGGATTAGAGTGTCTCATCTGGCTGGATTTCGCCATCCAAGCCCAAGTTGATGACATCGCGGAAAGCCAAACAGTGTCCCCGGATCAACGCCTGACAGGTCATTACCGGATTTTCTGGCCAATATTTACCCTTCAATGACAACACCTGGCGATCCTGTCAATCTTGAATCGGTTCTGACATCGTGTGCGATCCCTGAAATGACGACTGTTTTTGGTCTTGCGCGCCACTCACGTCTTTCAGTTTGATCTTGTGCCCCTGTAGGATCTCGCTTGTTGCCTCGCCCCGGAAGATTGGTAACCGTCGGAAATTTCCATTGCTTGCTGTACTCTAATTTCACTTCTCGCTCCCAAACCAGAGAGCGCCGAAAGTGCTCGGTAAGCTCCCAAACGAAGGGTTTCAACTCAAGGGTAAGTCAGAACGAAAAATGCGGAAAGATGGGGACTTTCTTGATACTCGGGAAAGAGATGCATAGCGTAGGGTAGCGCATTTGTTACAGAGTGTATGGTCTTGGGGATCAGTGATCAGCTTGCCCAGGCAGCTGAGCGACGTCGATAAGAGATTCGACAGAATAGAACCAAATGACACGTTTGGGTTGAATGAGAAATGGATCTCACTGCAAATCATAATCTCAATTGTCGATGGAACGGTACAACCAGAGGGGATGGCGCCTATAAGTGTGCTTTTATTCAAGTGTCTTTGTGACTGATAGAGGACCCGGGCGTGTCGGGCATTCACAACACCATTTATCCAACCTTACTATACTACCACCATTACTTCCCAACCGTCTTGTAGATACTGTTGTAACCTTGAAGAGACTTTTCTTCCAGTGCAGCAAAATCTTGGCCTCTGAATCTCTCTGGGTCAAGAGCCTCCTTGGTCTGCTGATCCACTTCCAACCCGTCAATCAACCTTGCCAAGAACTTTGCTGTACCAGCAGCCTGAGTAACCCAGATGGCAACGCCCATGTGGAGACCTGATAGAGAAGTCACTGTTCCCGCCAACGGCATGTTATCTGGCGTCATGGAAAAGATGCCGTTAAAGCTTTCCCCGTCCTTGAACTCCTCTGTGGCGGCTGGTGGAAGCAGACCTGTGGCGAACTTCAATGGCTGCTTGAAGTCCTGGATCCACTCTCCGATGGCAGTGTTGTTGGTTGCCTTGCACTTGACGGGTTCGTGATGATAGCTGCCGATGCCGTATCTTTCGCCATGATCTCTGGCGTAGACGTGATGCTCTGGCCATCGAACGAATGGGAGTTTTCGAGAGTTCTTGGCTCTTGTCTTGCCGTACATGTATGGATGTCCGACGGGAATGACTGGTACTGGGAAGTCGAGGTCTTTGTCGAGATCCTGGGCCCAAACGCCGGTAGTGAGAATAACCTTGTCGGCGTCCAATCTTTCAGCCGAGTCTTGGCCAAGCTCAATGCCGGTGACGCGACCTTTGGAAATGACGAGCTTCTTCACCTCGCCTGACACAAACTGTACTCCAGACTTTTTTGCCTCTTCTTGATAGAATGAAGTGATTCTGCCAGCATTTGCGGTACCGTCACTGGAAAAGAAGACTGCTGCGCCTGGTCCCGTCTCGTTGACCAGCTCCGGCGCGAGATTGTGTGCTTCCTCAATGCTCAGCATCTTAGCAGAAAGACCCAGTTTTGCGGCATCTGCGCATCGAGACTTGAGCCGTTCGATTCCATCAGACTCAAAGGCCACCTCCAATCCACCCACAGTGTCGAAGCCACCGGGAATTTTGGTGTACTCTGTCACAGTATCAATGGCAAGCTTGGAGAGGACCTCGGACTCGTTGAACTGGCCGACAAAGCCAGGTGCATGGCCAGTTGATCCTAGAAGGGGGCTGAAAGAACGATCGATAATTTTGATGTTGCGGCGTGTGGGGGACTGAGACAAGAAGTACGCCAAGGCGGAGCCGACGATGCCAGCGCCGACAATGACGACTGTTTCTGGCGATTCAGACATGATGGTAATAAGATGAGCTGAAGATTTGTGATGCAAGAGATGGCGAGAAATTGCATTCGAATGGTGACATTATGCTTAAATATCTACAATCCCAACTCAGCTGAATTAAACAGTGACGCCCATCCCGAGACAAGATCTAATGTCTAATCATTGCAAGGGCGCGCAATTGTTAGTGTGTAGCCAATCAACGAGGACATTCCATCCTCGGCTTGTCGACAAGACCCGCCGAACGACTCCGTCACGATGGGTCAAGACTCCGCAAGATCCACAGCAGCAGCTAGACCAGCTGTCAATACGCCTTTGTCGTTGAAGGTATGGGACGATGAATGGTAAAAGGCGTTGCTGGTCATCTAACAAAGTAAATCCTAACAAGGGCTTGAAGCCAAGCTGAAGCACTAGAAATTGTCAGGCGAATAATATGAACTTTGCCAAAAACAACTCGTCTCAGATCATTCTGTCTTCTTCAAAGTCTCTCGGTGACGAAGCATCCACTTAACAGACTCCACAAGCACAGCATCATGATCCGACACCGGCTTAAACCCAAGCCGCTCCCTCGCCTTCTCAATACTATACGTGTGCGTATCAAGGCAATATTCAAGAGAGACCCTCCGCAGTTCGACAGGAGGCTTGATCATGTTGAGCGTAAAGATCCAGAGGGCCCATTCAACAACATTGACTGCCACGACCATAGCCCAAGCAGGGAGAATGGTGAGATTCTTTAGCTCGTCTTGACCTAGTGCAGTCTTCCAGATCAACTTGATGTGATGCCAGAATGGCTTCGGGACTCCATCGGATATGTTGAAACCCTCTCCGTCCACCTTGCCTGCTGCACGACTCGGGTCGAGCAGGGCTTTTGCTGCAAGGAGGTGGGCAATACTTGAGTTATCGGCTGAGACAACTTCCATAACGTTCTCGCCTGAGCCAACTTGGACAAGATTCTTGCTACCCTCACACATGTCAAGAACTTCGACCATGCCTTGAATGTGCCTCTCGCCATACGCATGGCCAAGACGGAGTGTGACTGTGCGTAACTGAGGACCATTTGCTTCGCGAACCAAACGATCCGCAATCGCCTTGGTCCGATTGTACTCGTTGGACTTGTCAGAAGCGGACCAAAGCTCGTGTGACTCGGTAACATCCAAGTACGGCGGGTCGGTATAGATATCGACGCTGGAGGTGTAGACAAACGCCCGAACTGATTCACTCTCAGCAGCGACCGTGAGAAGAATCTCTGTCCCCTTGACATTTGTCTCGAAGAATTCGCCCTCTCTCGAGGCTGGCAGTGAAGCAATAGGCGAGGCGATGTGGAAAATGACACTGGGTTTAATCTTGGTGATGAGTGAGCGAAGCAACTCGCTGTCCGTGATGCTGCCGCGGGCATAGGTGACCTTTTCAAGCTGATTCTTGCTGATATCGCGGTCCACGACATAGACGTTGTCGCTTTCGCTGTCGGCGAGCAGATGACGGACGAGATGATATCCCAAGAAGCCGCAGCCTCCCACCACGAGAGTGGTGCCGAGGAGAGGTGCTGATGAGGTCTTTTGCGGGGTCATCTTGATGTGATCTGCAAGGGTTTCATGTGAGATCAAGAGGTGAGATTGCAGTTTAATATGCGGCGCCCAACTCCGACGGACACGGCACTAGTCAGCAAGGTAGTGCAACCGAAACCGAGTTCTTGCGCAACATGATTACTCATCCATACGAGCTATCTGCAGCTATTTCCATGGGTAAATCATTTCATTGGAGATAGCTAGGTAAGACGGAAAGATCGGATCTACCTTGGTGATGCTGCAAATTTGTCACCATCTCGTGGCTCAGCTATCCCATCCAGGGCCAGGCTTCAACTCCAACAAAGAAAAAGCCCGATTGCCTGTAGACGCGGGATCATGGTCATGGAAAATCTCAGAGATACATCCGAACAGACATTGCCGAACCACATGCAGAGCGACAGCCAATACACCATGATCATTGTGTTGGAAGCATTGTCATGTCCCTAATTACGGCCCCATGATTTATGTATTTTATCTACAAATTACCATTCTATCTATGCGAGTAGTAGTGAAAGGAAAACTGTCTAAACCCAGTAGCTAACAGTAAGCCAGTACTCCTACAGATTGAAGGAGTACAGTGCTAGTGAAGAGAAAAACAGAAGGAAAGAATTGAGCAAAGGAAGGCAGCCGAGTATTGAAGAATGATGGCCCCAAAAAAGCCCCTCTATTCACCTTTATCTGGACTCGGCTTTCTTGGTTGCCTTGGTCCTGAGCTTCATCATGAGGAACACGAGTCCGTAAATACCAACCACAAAGACAACAACAATGCCCGCGTTCCTCCATCCGTAATCTTTTCCGTCGAGGTTCAGCGTACATAGGTAATCGCCACCCTCAGTATACTGACACACGCGACATGCAGCCGTCGCGTCTGGGTTGAGGAGGTTGGTAGCTGCCCCGGCACCTCGCTGGTAGGTGGCAAGGTATTCGCCGCAGGTCTGGTTGGGAGCCGGGTCGAATACAGCAAGTTCTTCGGGCTTGCAGTGGACTGGCTTGTCCCAGGTGGTAAAGACAAGGAGGGAACTCATTAAGTAGTTGAAAGGGTCGATGTAGTACATCCTGCGAATCAACACTGTTAGTCTCAAGGTCCATGCAAAGGTCCAATGTTGCTCACCAGTATCTCCAGAACGGTTCAATTTGGCTGTAGGGAATCATGACGCCGCAGAATGAAACCAGAGTCGTGATGACGAGCGGGTTGACGAGAGATGCAAAAACGGCATTGGGGGTATACGCGGCGATCATCTGTCCAATGCCCGTGTATAGGCATTCGTACATGACCTTGAAAACAGTCAGCTGCGCACAAAGAACTAGCGTTGAAAATGAGGTCAAGACTTGCCACCACGAAGAACACGCTACCGGCGTGCTCTGCCGCTGTAGGAAGCCCACAGGTAAAATACCAGCAGACGTAGTAAAGCAGTGCACAGGCAAGCAAGTAGGGCAGCTCCGAGACTATCAGACCGGTGACAAAGGGAGCCCAGTGGTACATCTTGCTCTTCTTCTCGCGTGCCTCGTAGATATCGCGCCGGTCAATGAAGAGGGGTTGGAGCTGCGAAATAACACCCGGCGCAACAAAGATGAAGTTGAAGACAGTAAAGAGGTTCTGCTGAAGGTCCGTAAGACTATCACCGATCATCCAAAACGTGAAGCCATTCAGCAAAGCTAGGCTGATATGCATGGCAAACTTGTTGTCGACGTATTCGGTATTCCGGAAAAGCGAGATGTTCATGCGGTGCGTCACAAGTTTAACCTGCGTCCACATGGAAGCCGCAAACTCGTTTTCGTCATGTTCCACGCCTGAGGGACGTGCGGCAGCTTCAGCAACCATGTGATCCAGGTCCTTGGAGAGTTGGTCATGTTCCGGCGACTGCAACCAGATCTGATTCCAGTCTTGGTCAAAGGAGGGACCCCCGTTCCCTGACACCACGTCGATCATATGCTCGGCTGGATTTGCTTCAGGAGGGCAAGGAGCTCCATACCGACCGAAGTATTCCTTGATGGTATTGGCGTTCTGGCCTATATCACCAAAGTACACAGTCTTCCCGCCCTTGGCGAGCAACAAGAGCGTATCAAATTGCGCAAACAGCTGTGCCGACGGCTGGTGGATGGTAACCAAGATGGCTTGTCCGGCTTCTGTGAGCTTCCTCAGAAAGCGCATGGTATTATACGCAGCTTGGCCGTCAAGTCCAGATGTCGGTTCGTCGAGAAAAATGAGAATGCTCGGTTTTGCTACCAATTCGACAGCAATAGTGAGACGCTTGCGTTGCTCAACCGAGAGACCATTGCCTGGTCGACCCACCAACGTATGTTCGAGGTCGTTCAATTCTAGGAGGTCTACGATAGTATCGACGTATCGTAGCTTCTCTTCAGTGGGCACATCGCGAGGCTGGCGCAAGAGGGCTGAGAACTCAAGAGCTTCGCGGACGGTTGCTAGAGGCTCATGGATATCCAGTTGTTCGACATAACCGGCAGAACGCTGGAAAGAGAAGGGGATAGGACGTCCATCAACCAAGACGGATCCATGAATTGCCCCTTCGGTTTTCCGTTGCGCGAGGACATCTAGAAGCGTTGTCTTGCCGGCACCGGAGGATCCCATCAGGGCCCCCAGCATACCGGGCTTAACATAGCCCTGTACGTTGCCAAGAAGAATACGGTCACCGTCGGGTGTTTTGACGGTATACGTCAGGTTCTTCCAGGTGAAGATACTTCGGTTGCTGATGAGAGTGTTGTCGAGGTTTGTGTCTGAGGTTTCAGACCCAGGGTCGACTTGCGGCCTCTTCTCCGTAGCACGGGTCTCCTCGTCCCCGGATAAGAACAGGTGCTTTGACCTGTGGTGTTGTTCCCGAGGAATTAGGAGATTGCGGCCACCTTCTCCCACCTGCTTCCACCGGGAGGTGAAGAAGATGGTGAGCCCGACGAATAGCACCCACCAGGCGATGTTGATGCCAAAGTTGCGCCAGATATGGCTGTGGCTGAAGGACATGTGTGCGAGGTATTCATCGCCTGTGACACTTGTGGCACCAGGTAACGCACCCCCAACACCAGCACAGGCCTGTCCGCCGCTTCCTCTGTCGTAGCCAGGACCACTGGGGATCATGTTTGGACCAACGCAAGGAAGATCTTGGCCATGGAATTCGTTTCCGAGAAGAGCTTCAAATCCGTATGCCATAGGGTTGATCCAAAAGATCCAACTGAGCCATGGATGCATCTCGGGCTTGATGATCATGTAACCCATATAGACAAACAAGGCGACGATGGAAAGGCCCGAGACCTTTGTCGCGGCGTCAAAGGTAGGGAATGCAGCACCGATGAACCGAAAGAAAGCCGTCATGGACATGGCAGTCATGAAGTTGGTGACCAGATAGGTGAAGAAGGCGCCGGCGGTGGTCTTGAGGCCCACCATAAAGTAGAGGACGAGGCCAAAGTGTGTTACCTGGAAGAGCAGGATGGGAAAGTCTGCGACGACTTGGGCGATGCAGATGGCTGCTGGGTGGTAGAGGGCGAAGGAGCGGTGCTTGGCCAAGATGGGTCTGCCGGTGAATGAGTCTGTGACTTCCGAGAGAGCTATGAGAGCGTTGTATAGGATGGAGAAGAACAGAGCACCTCCTTTGAGGAAGAGACCGGCAGAGTTGTTGGGGGCGGAGTAGAAGAGAGAGCCGCCAAGGAGAGACTGGATAAGTGTTGCGGCTTGCTTCATGATCAATGTTGCCCTGTCACCCCGCATAATCTGGTACTGCCTGGCAACGGCAGTCTTGACTTGGGTGATGAAGTCAGCGGTGACGGGCGACCCCTTGAGCACGGCTCTATGCTTCTCGCGAGCGACCATCTCCTTAAAGATAGCCGTGTTCTCCAAGGCCTCCTCACTTGTTGGGTAGGTTTGACATTCGTCCAGCATCTTTGGCTTGATAGGCGCCAGGTCGTATGCACCAAGAACTTCATCGACGGTGCGAGGAAACATGTTTTCGTATCCAGGGGCAATGACGCGCTCGGTAGGAACTGTCACGCCCGTCAGGAAATCTCCCCGGTTGGAACCAGAGTCCCGCATGAAACCTAGGCCTTCCATAAAAGGCACAGCATCTCTCTGAGGTCCGTAAAAGATCTGCTTGCCCTCGTCGAGAACTAGAACCTTATCAAAGTGCTCGTAAATGCTGTTGCCGGCTTGGTATAGCGTGACGATGGTGGCGAGGCCAAGAATGTCGGTCATGGCCCTGATTGCCTTGATCCACTCGAGAGCCGTGCTGGCGTCGAGACCCCTCGTTGAGTTATCCCAGCAAAACACACTTGCCCGGGTGGTAAGACATTCGAGAATGGATACGCGCTTCCTCTCTCCTCCAGAGACGCCCCTGATGAAGGCGTCTCCCACCTTTGTATGGGCAGTATGTGAGATGCCGACGGACCGCAGGAGAAAGTCTTTGCTGAATTGGGCGTACTCTTCGTGCGTCTTGATGCCGGGTGGGAGGTGAAAGGGGACCTTCATGCGGGCGGCGAAGTCGATGGTTGCTTCGACAGTCAGTGTGGGGAAGAAGATTTCTTCCTCTGTGTTCATGATGATCTGGCCGCGATATGCTTTGGCTTCCTCGGCTGACATGCTGCCAAAGTTGACGTCTCCAGTGACTTCCTCGTAGCCGCGTCGATTGTTGGCGAGTACGCTCAGCAGCGTCGTGCAGCCTGATCCAGGGCGACCAAGAACGAGCAACATCTCTCCGGGCTTGACACATCCATGCGAATTATCAATGATGGTCTTCATGGGAGCATCTTTTCTTCCCTTGTGAAAGGGATAGAACTGGGAGATGACGTTCTCGTTGAACGTCGCGTCGCTGCCGATGCCCTTAACAGTGAGGTTTTGCCAACTCACACCGAGTTTTCTGGGCTTGTCACCGTTTTGTTCGTCTCGATCGCGCATCGTCTGGAGCTCGGGGGCCAAGTGCCAAGCCGTCGTGTTGTGGTCATGGGCTGTCTTTTCCGTTTCGTCGTCCATCTCCGCGGTATACCGTCCCTCGTCCGCAGTGATGGACCCATTGTCCATGGTCGAGGAATCGACGCTCATGTCGAGATTGGGAAACTGTAGTTCAAAGAAAAGACTGTACGAGATGGGAAAAGACGGCGCTGCTTGGGTGGCATTTGGAAACACCAGAGATTTACAAGTGTTATATACAAGAACAGGGGTATATCTGCCAAAGACGCCGTAGTCTTCAAACACGGCCTATTCCAGGCTTGACCATTCCCGGCTTGCGATTACCAAGGTAGCGTAAACCCTTCCGAGGCCGCTAAACACCCGTCAGCTCAATTTCTCAGCACCAAAGCCTCCGCGGGGCCTTTCAGCTGGGCGGTGGGTTTGCGGTATTACACTGTGGCGATAACTGTAGTCTCTCCAAGTGAGCATTCCAACATGCTTCAGCTTCTCAGTACTAGGAGATCGATGACGAAGCTACGGTGCGACGGCCCTTGGTGTATGAGATTAGGGAAAGTCAGATTAACTAGCCATGATCGGAAGGATTAGCCAATTCCCCTCCATGTACCCGAATAATAACTAATCACCGGTTTCCACCGGACACTAGCGCCCAATACATTTCCCAAAACCCTCCGCGGAGGGTTT
>JALLKD010000713.1:0-15808 GCA_023509735.1 Fusarium liriodendri
CCCCCTCTGGGATCCGCCCTCAACTTCGACTCATCCCGCCCCCCGCCCTGGGTCTATCTATCTGACGGACGTCCTGCCCCTCCGGACTACAACCTCTTATCTCCATCCTCCCCCGTCGGTGCCTCTCCTCACTCGAGGTGTGCGCTTGCCCGACAAGAACCGCCCCGCGTCCCGCTGACCAACTCGCTGGTCAACTCGCAATCCTATTCTCAGCCTCATCACGACTGCTGGTCTGGTCTGGCCTACCAAAGTGCGAATAACCTAGTCCCGACAGCATCTAGCGGCACACAAGGAGTACCCGACCGGCTGCGCTCTCTCGTGCGTGTGCGACATTGACGTTGCACCTTTACAACCCTCTTTTCTCACCTCTTTCCGACTGGTGATCCTGCGAAACAACACAGCATTCATCGCACCGCCGTCTGTACCTAACATCGCCATCGATAACACCCTCGACCTCTGTCGCCATGGCGGCCGCATTCCGTCCAGTGAATTCGCCGCTGGCAAACCCCGTCTCGCGCGAAGACGTCATGGCTTCGTCGCCCGCTACCCCTCGACCCAACACGGCGCCTCACACGCATCCCTCAAGACCTATCGACGATGGTGCGACTCCGACCCGAGCGACGTTCAATGTTTCCATGGCTAGTCAGAAGCCACTCCCCTCCAGCCCGTTCCCGCAGAGCGTGCAGGTACCCGACTCAGCACCTAAACCGAGGATGCCTAGGCGTCACAACTCTCGACACTCTAACAAGTCGGCGGATTCGGGCGATGTGGATATGGATGATTCCGATGGAGAGACTGGCACGGTCGAAGAGGGCCAGGCTTCGGATGAGGAAAGTATTGGCGCCGAGGGAACACGATCGGGCAAGAAGAAGAAGTCACAGCGCTTTTACTGCACCGACTACCCGCCTTGTAACCTGAGCTTCACCCGGAGTGAGCACCTGGCAAGGCACATCAGGTGCGTCCCGTCGTTCGTGTTTTGCTTTGGAAAGTTATGCTTACCGTAATCAACAGGAAACATACAGGTGAACGGCCCTTTCAGTGTCATTGCTCGCGGCGCTTCTCGCGCCTGGACAACTTGAGGCAACATGCGCAGACTGTTCATGTCAACGAGAATATTCCCATGGATTCACTGGCAGCTACCGGTTCTCGGTTCCAGCGTCAGATGCGACCGGATCGTGTACGGCAGGCTGGAAACAGAGCGCGGGCATCTACTGGTGGAAGCGCTGGCGGGCCACAGCGAGGGCATTCCAAGTCCTTGTCTACTTCTAGCATCACGAGCGTTAGTTCTGTTGGCTCTGCATATAGCGTTCACGCCGATGCTCGTCGAAGGCCCGCTCCTCTGGTGATGGCTGACCCTCGATCGCGATTGTCCTTGGAGTCGTATCGAAGCGCTGCGGATAGCACATATTCGTCCTACCGACCTGCATCTCCAAGCGATTTTGGGACACCGACCTCATCCAACTTTTCGACCGGGCAGAGCAGCCCTCGATGGGTTGCTGGGGTTAATTCTCCCTCGTCTCACTCACGATCCCAGAGCATGTATGCCCCTGGAACTCGAACTCCCGGCCGTCGACTGAGTGTTCCCTCTGGTGCTAACCCGTTCCAATCACCGTCGGGTCTCGTTGTAGGAAGGCCAGTCTTTGGACCTGGTGGTGCTAATGCTTCGAATGTGGGCGCTTTCCCATCCGCCAACGGTATTGTTGCGTCCCCGAACGCTTCAACCGCTCCATGGCCACCAAGGGAAACAATGTCTGAGAGCGAATGGCGTCGACGGACCTGGCACCCGGACAGCCGCAATGTTAATGGAAACCCCAGTCAGCTGAGCTCCGTCGTGAACCAGTCTTCGGTTCGCCCGAATCCGCCACCGCCGATTGCGAATCCTGCAACCTCCCAGTCGTCATTCCGTCTTCCAGGTATCGAGTCGTTTGACCCTATTCCTCCTCGACCCGGAAGTCCTGCTAGGAGGCTGCCATCGCCCATGGTTATCGATTCCGAGGCTCATCCCCGAGCTGCTTACCAGCCGCACCTTGTCGAGACACCTATGCAGGACGAGAGACGAAATCTCAACATGTACGACGCCAGCCTGCAACGTGGTCTCAACCGCCTCGATATCAACCACAGCACTCCACCTCGGGATAGCGCCGGAGCATGGGCTTCTGAGGCAAACAAGGCAGTGCAGGCACAGGCCGAGCAAGTCCGACTTAACCCCCCAACTGTCCGGTTCGAGGACCAGCCTCCTCCAGCCTATGCTGCTCCCAAGCCTGCTGTTGCAACGCGGGCTATGCATCAGCACACCATGTCTGCTCCGTCCATCACATCACGGGACAGCAAGCGTCACGGTTGGTACCATGGGCCTGTCTCTGCTCATCGGGAGGGCAGACCTCAAGAGCAGCCAGACCCTCGGGTGGCTCATGTTGATCGGATGGTACACCCCAACTTTACGGGTTTTAGCGGGTTTCCTGTGAAGGAGTCGCCACAGCACCACCACCAACCACCTCCACCACATCCTCAACAGCAGCAGCAACATCAAGGCCAGCCTCAACACCCGCAACAGCAACAAGGTCGACCGGGCAGTAACGACTCTCTGGGGCGCCTGGAGGCTCTGGTAGCTGTTGCAACGAGTGAAGGGTCAACCGCTGCGGCCTATTGATCGCGAGCATCAACATCGGCTCTCGACAACTCAGTCGCTTCCTATACCTCGCCTTCTTCTCTCCTAACTCCTCACACTCGGCCGTTTATAGACGGCCAATGATTTTAACGACTTTATGACGAAATTCCTTTTAATGTGGGCATCGAGCTATTGCTTTATTGTGTTTTGTTTTGATTTGTTTCAGTTCCGGAAGCGGGATGAAGCGCATTACGGCATGACTTGTTTACATGGATGATACATGAACTCTCTTTTTCCTCGCTCAAGCTGACGATATCCCTACTCTCGGATGGTTTTTGATGTTTACGGACTCGACTCGAATGGCAGCATATACACGATATCCCCAGCTCCGCAGCTCGCTTCAGGGACCGACATTCACTTCAACTTTTCTCCAAATTGACTCTGGTTTGGATCATGGGAGTTTGCGAGGCAGTCACGTCACGAATTTTTAGATGGTTTCTCCTTTTGGGTCATGTTTAGTTTTTGTCGAGGGTATCTCGACTCATCCCCTATGAACCGGATATGGTCAACTGGGGCGAAGGAGGACTTTTGTGCGTCGATACGATACCCTGATTTTGGCTAGGATTATATGGGCACGGTTTTGACCAATTCTACGAGTTGAACGCACGCTCTACTCGACGACGTTATTCGCAAGAATCACCGGCTGGACCGCGCTGGGGTCAAAGTATGTATGGCCTTTGGATCTAGACCGGGGATAGGCGAAGGTACCTTGTTTGCTCGGAATGACACTCACGGTTTGGGCGGGTGAGTTTGGAAGTGATACCCAATGATGGACTGTTGGTTGCGGAATGGATGGATGGATGGATGGACGGGTGGGTGGATGGTCTGTTTATGGGTTACGCTCAAGATGTTTTATTTAGCTTAGACTTGTTTTCTCAGGATCGTTCTGTTGGGCTTTGTTACAAGGTAGTTTGTTAGGCAATGGAGTCGCGGCTCTGCTTACAGATTGATGATGGGGAAGCCTCATGCAATTATGACATATGACGTTGGAATGGATACCTAGGTAGTTATGATAGTCTCTTGCCTGGCTAAAATGCCAGGCTGTAATTAATCCCATCTCTTCCGATTTTCTTTATCTGGATGTGAGCTGTGCTGTGTGTATTCTCGTGGGTGGGAGGAAGACTGAGGTCCTGAGAGCAACACTGCCCAATTCGAAGACGAGGATCATTTGTGAAGGCCTGCTGGTATGCTAAATCTTTGTACGGCACATGTCATGTCATAAGTTTTTAATTAATTGCTAAGCTTTGTCAAGTTTCATGATACAGTCGACACTCATGGGAGTGACTGTCCCCCCTAGCTAGATCCAAGGCTCCACGAATACCTCAGTAATAGCTGTACTTGACGTATTGAGCGAAGAAATCACACAAACAAGGCACAAATCATGCCTGACAAAGTCTTCTATAGCGGTATTATCACTGCCAGTATTGCATTTGCTCAATATCAAGGGAGCCGCCGAGCCCCGTCATCCTGCAAACACACTTGGTGCCCGCCACATGAAACGCCTTAAGGATTGGCGTCCTAGCGATCATGTGCTGACTTGAGGAGATAAACTCGGCCTTAAAGGCTCGAGACGCCTTGGTCCTGGTGTGTACTCCTTGCGTGTAGGCCATGCGGATCGAGGTGCATGGCAAGATGTCTGTGTTCCTGTGGACATAGATGGCTTACAGGGGTATCGGAGATATTAGAACAACATCAGAGCACGAGGACGCAATTCGACAACGTGAGGCTCTTGGCTAACAGCGGGAGGCTGGGACCAATGTGCGGGTGGGTGGTCATGATGGCGGTTAGGCCGGGGAGGCGTAGGCAGGCGGGGGAAGGGTGACAAGAGGCGGCAACATGATCAACTCGAAGGCAAGTTTTCTACATTAGTTTGCTAGTTAGTCTAGATTTAGGAAGAGACGTAGCGTGGGAAGTTCCAATCTGGGCATCTGTGGCCAAGCATGATGGCCAATAGCCTTGGCCACAATGGGACTTGTTTGTAGTGGCTATGGCTGGCTGAATCCTTCGCCCCAAGTGGTGCCCATCACTGTAGGTAGCTAGTCTAATGCGAGAGAGTGTCATCCTCATCTCTTGTGGTGTTTCTGGACCTCGAGAGCACCCGCTAGCCTGGTTCTCGGGCAGCCGAATGTGATGGGGGCTGCAGCTCGATCTGCGGTTTGTCTCAGCGTGTGCGGTTTGGTCGCCAAGTCTGTGAGCGTCACTACGAAAGAGGACCCATAGGGCTTTCTGCATGTTGGGCGGAGTCTCCGTGAGGGTGTGTGGAAAGGATCATGGCACAGCTGGTGGTGGTGGATGGGCTTGATGCTGGTGGAGGCGTGAGATGTGGTGATGAAATAGAGTTTACTCGATAGAGTGAGCTGCAGGAAAGTGGCCATGATCAAGATGTAGATGCATCTTCTCGAGTCAGATGTTCCTGGCCTGGAAAGGGGTAATAGGGCTGTCACGATGGCATCGCAGAGTGTTCAAGTCTCACTTTGGGGATTAATCATGAACTTCAAGACTTCTGAAGCCGGCACATGATAGCTTGTGCATTGTTTGCCTTGTGAAACTGTAGGAAAACACCATGTTTCCTCGCCGATGAATTGCCACATTCCAGTCCGAGGCTGCGAGAATAGGATTTCAAGCAAACAAGAAAAAGCTCAAGCGAAGAGGATCCCAACAGCTTGAGGCAACATCATTCTAGAACTGAAATCTTGCATGAACCATTAAGTTCTTCTCTTGTGTGAATCATCATCCGACGCCCATCGGGACACTCGGGCCCGGAGTCTACGAACTTGATGATGGCTGAGGAGGGGGGCGTATGCATGAGGACTCTCTCGTAAGAGTTCCTTCTTGGGCAAGTTTACTGACAAAACAGGATGTGAAGGGTTTCCAAAAGCAGGCTGGGCTGGGCTGGGCCTTTCCCGTCTGGAACACTCGCCGTCGACGATCAGAGCTGGGCAAGACGCACACTCACGGCATCATCGACCACATGTAGAGGAGGTCTGTGTGTCTCGCACGCGAGGTGATGATGTGTAAGCCAGTGCATGTGTGTGTGTGTGTGTGCGTGCGAGTGAGTGTGTGTCTCGGAGAAGGACGCCCGGCGGACCTCATAGGTCTGGCGCGATGGACTCGGTGTGACGGGAGCGGCGGCTTGGTGGAGGAACCTCAGGGACGGGACGGGCTGAGTTAAAGGTGCAGTATAGACCGGGGTATTGCGGTTCGAGTTGCTCCTTGTCGATGAAGAGAGACCCTCGGGTGTCAGATCCTGGTTTGAGAAATAATAACGAGTCAATTATCAAGCTGATATCCCTCAATTCCTGAACCCTCATTGCTCAGAGCCCTGTCCATCAAGGCAGCATGTCTCAGTCTGTCCGCAACGAAATCTAGGATCAACATTGCATACAGGGCCAACTACATCAAAAAGCAAAAAGGGGAACGTCATATCCACTCTTCAGCTAGACAACCGCCTTCTGGGCTTGCGCCTCCAAGTGACAGGTCCGTGGATTTCAGGTTGACATGGTAGCGATAAATGCCTCGTACAGGGAGTTGAGCCGACTTGGATGATGTTGAGCAGGCTGTGAAGCTAATGCTGAAGTTCCAAATGAAGGCAATCAGCTGCCTTGTGATACAATATGGTGTGTTGAAGGCTGCACTTTCGCCCGGTTGAGACGGAGATAGGGTATAGCTTAACAAATCATTGAAGCTTCCCACAACCAATTATAGGCTGTACCCTTAATGGTTCATGTCTAGCAGCAACGGTTCCAGCTGAAGTTGTGCCTTGTAACTCCAGGCCAGCCCAAACACCCCTGTTCTTCAGCCAGGGCCCCTGGTCGCAACGTCGAGGACTAGCCAATGGCATCAAGCATGTCCTACTTGCAGAGCAACTGCGTCGGGAACCTGGTTCTTGGCAGGCATCCTTGCATTCTGTGCCTGCGTACCGCTGCTTCTTGGATGATGTCTCGGGATGTCCTTTGAGAAATTACGAATTGAAAGATTTTGCAGAGACCATTGTTATTGTAAAAGTGTAGATATTTGGTAGAAGAGGTTGAAAGTGAATGAACTCGAGGGGGAATACCCCTCTCACTGTAGAAAAGCCACAATGATCTGTCACAAACTGACGTGGAGGTGTCAGCCTTATCGCTCTGCTAGTCTAGTATAATGATTGGCCGTCCCAAAAGGCTCTAGGACTATTCTCCGGTGTAGCTGCACAGTCTATTGACTCTTAGCCTACGCTACGAGGCTGAGTCCTCGTGCCATTTGCTCAGCTTGTACTATGACAAGGGACCATGCCTGAAATGTTTATTCTTAGACAGGAGGCCTACCACTCAATGCATCTATCAAACACAATTAACCGAGGTCTTGAGCCTTGTAGATGCCCATCATCGCCGCCTCTCCGACAGTCTGGTTCAGGGATACTGACGTGACCGGGGTGACGGAGCAGGGTATGCCCAACGCTCCATCACAACCATGCATCCTGCGTCTATAAGGCCAAATAGAGAAAAGATCCTGATCATAATCGTCCGAGTTCTCCCACGTTGGGTTAAATCTGTTTCACTCGAGGGCGTTAGCGGTGCCATGGTCCCAGCCTGTCACAATCAGCCTTGACAGGCGGCTATGTCACTCGGACCTCCTGATCCTTCCACAGCTAAATGGTGTCTCAACTTGGATGCATGTTCCATCGAATAGAGTACAAGAAATGTTCCCGCCAACGCCCGAGCCCCCTGACCGGGGCGTTGAAAAGAGCGACAGTTGAAGGCTGACGGCCCGTTCCTTAGCTCGGCGAGACAGGCGCGCCACGAACCCCCGGTGGGCACGTTGTCGGGAGCCGTTATGCAAAGAAGACGGGTATAGCAGGGATAACCGGGCGTTTGGCTGGCTGATTTCAATAGTTGTGTGGAGTTGACGAGATACAATATGTGCACTGGATGGATGGGTGGGAGCTGTGATCAGGGGGTGTCCGACTTCAAACGGGAGGATTGCCTCCCACGAGTGTTTCTGCATGTTATACAAGGCTACAGTGAGACAAAACAGCTCCCACACTCTTCTAATGGTGCTCTTGGCACATTGATATGTCTAGATCCCGGCTCTGCGGTCCCGGTACGCTGAGGGTGGGTTGTGATGGGTGCTAACCGCCCAGCTGGTGTAAGTGAAAGCCCGTGTCCTACACCCTCACCCTCCCAAAAGGAGAAGTCCGACGTACAGGAATCATCGAGAACGTGGAGTCCATGGTTCCCCTCCCATCCCTCCATGTTTTGAGACATCCGTGCCCCCAGTCCACGCAGACATGTCCCAGCAAATCGGTTTGCAAAGGCCACCACTCTTGGCGACAGCCCTCCCTCGTGGGACAGCTGAAGACCACACTCCCCTTACTCCATCATACGACTTGAGAGTCTGTAGATGCTTCGAGACCTGTGATGAGTTGAGTCCTAGAACATGGGAGGCGTCTGGAGCGCTCTTTGTTGACGAGGACCGAGCAAAGGAGAACAGTCCAGGCCAGAGGAAAGAGATTAGAGATGGATGTTATAAAAGGGGATATCTCTTTCAAGTTTCTGAGAGTAGAGAACAATAGAGCAGCAGCTTCATTGTTCTGAACATCAGTGTCAGTGAATCATACTCCACACTGCCAGTGCCCGCCAGTGCCAGTGCCAGTATATCAACAACCTGTTTGTTATTCATCACCACGCTGCTTCATCACACGATCAGCACACCCTCTTCTCAAGAGATCACCAATCACGAACTGATCGACATGGCTGTCGCTATCGACGTCTTTGCCCTCCTGGGCTACAAGACCGAAGTCCTTAACGGGCGACTTCTCCTCTCCGCCGTCGTCGACCTCGTCCTCATCTTTTGGTTCCTTTCCATCCTCTCCTCTATCGTCCGCTACCTTCTTCCGATCCTTCAGTCTTCTTTCTCTTCCTCCAAGAAGTCTTCCCACGATGGTTATCTTCGCATCTCGCAGCTGCCTCAGCTGTCTTCCACCATCCCCTGGTTCGGTCATCTTCTTGGCCTGCAGCGTGACACTACCCGCTATGTGAACACTGTCATAGCGTCCACTGCCGCCCAGGTCTTTACCATCAACATTCCCTTCAAGCAGATCATCGTTGTCAATCCATCCTTGGATAAGCAGCTCGCTCGTCATGTCTCGGACACTGGTCTTGCCCAGATTCTTGCCTACGTTGGCTCTCGCGTCTTCGGCCTTGGGCCGGCCACTATCCAGGTCATCCTCGACACTGATCCACGACGCCTTCATCAGGTCGAGTTTGGCAGACCCGAGAACCTCAAGGCTTTGTCCGAGTGTTCAGGTGTTTTCATTTGGGATGAGATGAACAAGATGGCCCCTTCCACCGAGGTCGACCTCGCTCACTGGATGTTCGGGCTTACAGTGTCTGCCACTGCCAGCGCAGTCTGGGGTGTCAAGAACCCTTGGCGTATGGATCGCGAGTTCGCTGAAGAATTCATGTGAGTCTCCCTATCAACAAGACGATTGATACCATATACTGACAAATGCCAAAGGAATCTGACCGAGACCTTCGACTCCCTCTCCCGACCTCTCCCCTGGCTCACGGCCCGATCCGCTTACAAGTCCCGCGACTTTCTCATGAAGAGACTTCGAGAGTTCCATATGCAGCACCGCGAGTCTCGAGTCAAGACTGTTGCTCACGCAATTAACGTCGTTGCTCATTCGGACCCTAACTGGGAGACCAACCCTGACTACTACAACATCGAGATGGTCTCGGCGATTGGCCTCCTCGCGACGGCCAGCACACTTTCTGTCTGGCTCGTTAGACATCTTCTGGCTATTCCTGAGTTGCTCAAGGTTGTTGTCGATGAGATCCAGAAGCTTGAGGTTGTCCAGGGCCAGACACAGGACGGTCTTAAGCTGGACCTGACCAACATCCGCACCCTCTGCCCCTGGCTCGTTGCCTCCTGGTACGAGAATCTTCGTCTGCACATGACCGGTGTTCCTCGTCTTGCTCGACACGAGTTCGGCCTCACCCTCCCAGGATCTGAGCCCCTGGCTGTATCTCAGGGTGATCTCTTCCTTCTCCCCATGTGTGCTTCCAACCTCGACACCAACGCCTGGGGACCCGACGCCGCAACTTTCCGACCTTCTCGTTTCATCATCAGCAACGGAGAACTGTCCAACAGCCTCATCCGCAAGGTCAAGGCCTTTGGTGTCGCAGGCAACCTCTGCCCCGGTCGAGTCTTTGGCTTCGAGACAGCCATGGCCATGGTAGCAGGTACACTCGGTACCTTTGAGATCAAGAGCGTCGACGGAAAGGAGTTCACTGTTCCCGGTGTTCGCCAGGGCTTCAACGTCGGGTTTGAGCGTTACGCGGACGACGTCAAGGTTGTGCTGTCCAAGCGATAAGCCTCCTTTCTTCTAGGATTTGCGTGTGTTTTTGTCCTTGATTGGATTCTCAGTCTGGTACATACAGGTTTTTAGGTTTGCATGGATGCCCTGCCTTGACGCAGGCCACAACGGAGTAGTTGGTCCTTACCTAGACTAGATCAGACAAATAATAAAAAAGTTGAAAATATCTCTCTTGATCGGTTGTGATTAAGAATGATAGAGCGATTCATGACACTGCCCTGGGTGTAACCATGCCATTCAATGTGAACGATTTCGTGTGGGAGGTTGAGAAAGAAAGTATTCATTTTCCCTTGAGTTTGGGAGCAATGTCCGAGTTGACACATGGAGAGTCAAAGGACTCACTATTGCTGTTGATCTTTATGGCCATACAAGCTTAGTAAGATAGACAGAACCTACTCGAGAGTCACTACCGACCCTCAACACACGTTCATCTGTCAGAAAGTTGGTCTCCGGGTTTTTGGAGAGAGAAGTTCATTGCCTACACTTAGCGGCGGGAAACCAAGCCAAACCGGCACCACCGCCGATTACGTTACAGGGTCTCTCAAGAACAAGAAGCAACCCAAATACTTATTTCCGTTTTCTTTTAGATAAGTTGAAGGGATATTTGAATGATGCAAACTCCAAGTTGATAGTTACGAGAAAAACGGCCTCGGTCACGGTTGGCCGTCTTTCCAACCACTAGCCCGTAGATGGTTCTCTTTCAGCAATTTGAACTCCAAAGAACTTGATAAAGACAACAATGTGGCTTTAATATCTATGCAAACCATCAAATCTATGAGCCCCTGATCCAGGAGTCATGCTCTTGGCAGCAAAGAGGCAGGTTTCGACCGTCCTTCGGCCGAAACAAGTACCAACGAAGACAGGCATCGGGGCTGACATTGGAAAATATCCACGGGGCATGTCTTACTTATCGAGCAGCCCTTGAAGACAAATTCCCTTACTAATGTAGATTGATCTAATCTCACCGCATTGTCGTGATGAATAATGCCCAGTTGTAGAACAACAACAAACTCCACTCAGGAAGAATCTATATAAACAACCACAAGCATCACTGCAACTTACGTTTTCAGTTCCAATGCATTCAAGATTGCAATAAGCACAATGAAGCCCATCATTCTTTACTCTCACGAAATCGGCCCCAACCCCTGGAAGGTTGCCCTCATCCTCGAGGAGCTTTCCCTCCCCTACGAAACCCGCTTCATCGATTTTACAGCTGTCAAGCAAGAGCCCTATACACTTCTCAATCCCAATGGTCGTCTTCCAGCTATCCAAGACCCCAATACTGGCGTCACACTTTGGGAGTCGGGGGCTATTATCGAGTACCTTGTCGAGACGTATGACAAGGATCACAAGATTAGCTTCGAAAGTGGCCCGGACAAATACCTAGCCAAGCAGTGGCTATTTTTCCAAGTCTCAGGCCAAGCTCCGTACTACGGCCAAGCTGGCTGGTTCAAGAGACACCACCCGGAAAAGGTCCAAAGCGCAATTGATCGCTATGTCAATGAGATCCTACGCGTCAACGGTGTCATGGATAAGGTGCTGAGCTCGCAGGACTGGCTGGCCGGAGACAAATGCTCCTACGCTGATCTGTCTTTCTTTGCCTGGCAGAGATGGGTTCCCGAGATTGTGGATGGTGGCCTCTATGAGAGGTTCCCGCATGTTGGGGCGTGGTTCAAGAGGATGGAGGAAAGGCCGGCGGCGCAAAAGATTGTGGCGGATCAGGAGCGTGCTATCGCGGAGATGGAAGGTGTCAATTAACTTGACGAGATGTTGTTGTTCCGTTAAGTATAAGGGGTTGTTACAATGTTCTTTGTTGTCGTTGAAACCCGAACTTCGGTGGGATGGATAATTGGGCTAGAAGGCCGCGAGTTGTTCCTTGAGACAAAGACTAAGAACCTATGCATCAACCTCACCACAGGGGCAACCCACTGTATCTAGACCAGGGACAACCTCGTTACCAACCAACCATACTCTTCTCTAGGTAGCTGTTCAATTATAAAAAGACTGCAACTGACATCACTTATTGCTAGCTCAGTTGTGGGAGCGGACTGTTTAGCTGGCTCAACAAGTCAAGTCAAGTGAAGCTCCTAGGTCACCACACGCCAAAAGTCACAGACTTTAATGTCCTTGTATTGACAAACGCTATACCAATGTCACATAACGTACGCTGTAAAACTACGTCTTCCTCCGCATGCCTCGTATTTTGTTCTTCGATATCCTTTCCCGTCTCTCGCTATGCTGTCCATGCCAGTTCATGCGCCCATCTTCCCCCGTCTATCTTTTCCATCCTATCTCCGTCTTTGTCCAGAAACGCCCAAAGCATTAGGTCTCATGCATATCTCCTCTGTTGCCATCTGATTCGCCTATACACTCTTCACCATCACAGCTTCTCGTCGGGGATACGTCCCTCGACTGTGCTCAGCGCGCCGAGGTTCACCTCGCCGAGCCTTTCACCGGCATCCTGGACACCCGCCAGGAGGGCGACGCACTCAATCACATCCTCTGGCTCCAGAAGGTGCGACTTGGCAAGTGTCACCTTTGTGCTCGCACCAACAGTCACTGTGAAGACGTGGTTGGCGTCGAGGACGGTGCCTGAAGCAGCGTTCAGGCTGCGGAACATGTCCTCGTCGGTAAAGTCGTCACCCATGCAGAGCGCAAACTCGAGGTGTCCAGGCTTGGGGGTGTTGGGGATCTCATCAGCACCAGGGTTGTGGTACATGGTGATGAGACGCTTCGCAATCTCGCCCTTGTTGATAAACGTAGGGCGCACCTCGATGTTGGCCTTGCCAGGCATGACCTCCACGTCCCACTTGGTCGCGACGGTGGCCTCAAGTTCCTTGTGGCATTCTCGTGACATGTGCACGCCCTGCTCAGGGTCGGCAAGACGGTAGTGCCAAGTGAGGGCGCATCGCTTTCGTTCGATGAAGGATCCTGCCAAGTCAGTCAGTTTGCGAGCCAGTCGGCGATGAGAATTACGTACCTTGAACCTTGTCTGTGTACTTCTGGAACACCTCCATCACCTCACTCTGCCACCCCATGTCAAACTTCTCAGCCAGGTTCTCCCATTCATCTGAACCGGGGTGCTTCATGAAACTGCCGTGCTCGGCCGAGAAGCCCAGCTCAGCAATGTGACCAAGGTGCTGCTTCAGGAACACCTGGTCTCGTCCCGAGATGATCCAAACGGCGTTCTGGGGGTCAGCCGCCAACAGCTGCAGCGTGTGGATGAGGCGCTCAGAGGGCACGGCAGCACTGGGCTCGCGCACAATAGGCGTCAGGGTACCGTCATAGTCAAACATGAAGAGACGCTTGTTAGCTGTCCGGTACTGGGAGAGGAGGAGAGCACGGTCAAGCAGGGGGGTGGCATTGGCCGAGCCCGTGTCACCCAGGACGTTGTACACCTTGCGGATAAACTTGGTGATCCACGACTGGACGTTGTGCTCGGTGACGTGGCGGTACAGGCTGGACTGCATAGCCTGACGCTTCTCATCCGACATTGTCAAGGCGGCATTAATCTTCTCTGCCACGCCGCTGAGGTCCCAGGGGTTGATGTGGATGGCGTCACGGAGACTGCCGGCTGTGCCACTGAACTCGGAGAGAATAAGAGGGGCGTGGTTCTCCTTCTGACACACAATGTACTCCAGACTGGTTGTGTTCATGCCGTCACGGACAGATGTGATGAGGCCAATGTCGCCAGCCCGCAGCAGAGCAAAGTACTCATCCTGGTTGAGGTACTGGGGGTAGTGCTGGACTGGCGAGAATCCAAGACTGCCGTACATGCCATTGATGCGCATAACGAGCTCGTTGACGCGAGAGGCGACCTTGCTGTCATCCTCGAGCTCCTCCTTCTCAGCCTCGACGCTGGTGGGCGAGGTGACCTGGATGAGCACAACCTTTTCGCGCCACTCAGGGTACATCTCGAGGAAGCGCTCAAATGCCTGAAGCTTCTGGGCAACTCCTCTAACACTATCAAGACGATCTCGTCCGACAATGATCTTCTTGCCGTGGTAGAGCTTGCGGAGAGCGTCATACTTTTCCTTGACTGCTGAAGTCCAGGCAAAGCTCTCAACCTTGGCAGCATCAATGCCAATGGGGAAGACGCCGACCTGGACGCGAGTTCCATAGGCATCGATTCCCAGTGTGTCAGACGGGAAGCCGAGAATTCGGGTGCAGCAGCTGAGGAAGTGGCGAGAGTAGCTGTAAGACTGGAACCCAATAAGGTTGGAGCCCAAGACACCCTCCAGCACCTCCTTGCGACGAGGCAGGCAGCGGAGGAACTCGCTACTAGGGAAAGGCGAGTGGAGGAAGAAAGAGATGTACATGTTGGGAACACGCTGTCGCAACATGCTAGGGAGCAGCATGAGGAAGTAGTCGTGGACGATGACAATGTCGCCGGGCTTATAGATCTCGATAATCTTGTGGGCAAACTTCTGGTTCATACGGTAGTAGTCGGCCCACTGAATGCGCTCTCGTCGACCGTCGGTAGGCTCATGCTGCTTGTAGTGGAGGAGTGTGTAGAGATCTTGCTCGGCATAACGGCGCCAGCGAGCCTGGTCCTTGAGGAGGATGCCATCAGATGAAGACTCGGACTCGTCACACAACCAGACGGGATAGGTCCGGATTGTCTTGTTGTGGGACAGACGGTACTCGAGGCGCTCCTGGTCCTCGTGGGGAATCCAGAGACCGTCAATTGGTGGCGGAGTCGGCAGGCGAGTAGTGGCATCGACGGGAACCGGCGCGGAGAGGGCATTGAGAGAAGCGGCGCCTAGTGTGTTTGGCGCGGGCGTACCAGGTGAAGAAACGACGTCATCGGTGGGAGCGTCGATCTCTCCTGTCCAGGCGACAACAGTGTGATTCCATGGAGTAGCGTCGGACGAAAGGTAAGCGAAAGAGTCGAGAAGCGCGGATTGACCGCGGCGAGCTTTCAAGTCCTATAGAGAGAGCGAGTTTTAGTCGAGGCTCAATTTTCATGTGATCCATCATGGTGACAAGGGCGAGCGAGGGGGGAGGGGAGCTAGAGCTGGAGCTGGCTGGAGCTTTGCTTTGGAGAAGAGGGGAAATGCATCGAGCTAATGAACGAGCCCGCGTCTGGTGGCCGATAAGAGATACGGGGGTGAGTGAGAGAAGAGAAACGTACCCAATCGCCGCCTTTTCGATAGACGAAAGAATGCGGTGTGTTGAAGGTTGCCGAGATGATGTTGCCGCTAAGAGCCAGCTCGGGGTTGGCAGCTCGAATCTCGGACAAGGACTCGCGGCGTCGCAAGGGGGGCGCGTTGGCGCTGGTGCTGTCGGCAGCCATTTCGAAGGTAGGTATTGTGATGATCTGAGAATCAGGCTCAAGAGAGATGTTTCGGTAGACGAGGAGCGGGTTAGTAGGCGTCTCCTTGGGTCGTCTTGTCGGTGGAAGGGGATCGCCGTCTCTCGCTGTCTCTGTCTGTGATCGATCCCCGGAGTCGAGCGAGCGAGCGATAGAGGTGACGATGCAAGAATGAATGCAAGAAAGAAGCTGCGCGGAAAGAAACAAGTGGTGAAGAAGAGGAATTGGCGGTGTTCTCCGAGACTGAGAGCAGACTGACGAGGCAGACGGAGCTGGAGGAGAACGAGGGGAGGAAGAGAGATGAGATAGCTCTAGTAGAAAACAAGAGATCGGTGACGTTGGTTGTCAATCGACGACGGCGGCGTCCCAGGCCCGTCGGTCGCGGTCCTACTACTGCTTCCTAGGGTCTAGTCTTGCAAGTCGGGCCGGGCGGTTTCGGCGATTCATGGTCGTGCCCCGTGGGTAAGGG
>JALLKD010000714.1:0-11620 GCA_023509735.1 Fusarium liriodendri
GTAGAGGACCCCCCTGTCAGTAACGCCAACCTCCAGCGACCTCCCTCTTTCAGGCCAGTCTCTCCACTGCCCGAGGGCATCTCCAGAATCTCTAGGCCCGCTGTGAGGGAGGGCCCCTCCATCATAGGCCCTGTGCTCCCGGGCTGAGAAGCGTCAGGCCAGGTCCCTTGCACAGTGTTCACCACGGCGTTGGACCCACACACTTATCGTCCCTGACCAGTCAGATCCCGTCATTCCATCCCCGGCCCGGTTTCGCTCGCCCCATCCCCCATTCCTCCTTGGTCGTCCTCTGCTCTTGCTCTCTTTTTATCCAGAGGGCGTCCACACTCGCGCCTGCCCTGGGATCTCTTCCCTCTCTTGCCTTGTCCTGCCAACTCCACTGCATCTCCGCCCTCCGCCGCTCACCCCATCAAACCTACCATCATCATCCCCTCGTTTTTTCTTCTCTCGCTTGTACGAGGAGGAAAAGAGAAGAACAAAAGTTTGGCTGCGGATACATTTTCTCGGCTCAAGGTTCATCGTTTGATGTTGACGCAACCGCTGGAATAAAGTGCCTGGCCCTGCATTTGCCGTGCTGCACCCGCTGCGCCAGGCGCCCTGGTCCCTCCGCGAGAGTTTCTGGCCTTGAACGGCCCATGGTACCCGTACGGCAGCCCGAGAGTCAATTCGAGCCAGCCTTTCATCTCTCTGTGTCTGCTGTCGCTCTCCTCCGACTGTAAACATGGCCGTCATCAATCAGTTGTTGACCGAGGTCACTCACATCGTCGCCCGCGCCGCCGCTCCCGAGGACTCGTCCTCAACCACCACCTCGAGCGCCAGCGCCCAAACGAGCGAGACTGAAAACCGCGACAACAATAACAGCAATAATGGGTCTAGCTCACCTCTTTTATTCTTTGTTGCCCTCGGTTTCGGTGTCGTGTTTACGAATTTATGGTGAGATCCGCTTGCGTCCAAATCACATGCACTGTGGCTGGATTGCAAAAGATGCAACGCCACTAACAACTTTTCTCAGGATTATTGTCGGTGTCAAGTACTGCTTCCGATACAACGCTCGTAACCGCGCGATGCGAATGAATGAAGACGGCGAGCCCATCACTCTCGAAAACATGCCTCGACCTCATCGTCGACGTCGTGAGAAGAAGTTGATGACGATGGACGAGGTGAACGACAAGTTCCCAATGATGAAATACAAGACATGGGTCTCCGATCGTGCGAGAGAAGGTCTTCCCACCACTGGCGGCGTTTCGGCTCCCCCGACCCGACCCAACAGTATACGAGAAGCCGATGGAATTGTGCCAGACTTTTCAGCCAAGGAACGCGACTCGACCGATGGACGACCATCTACTAGTGCCGTGACGAGGGGTGAAGGTGAAGCAACGGGAGCAACCAATACAACCGAGACACCGGCACCTATCACCGCTGCTGCTGTGGTAGCTGATGAGAAGCCCAAGGATGCGAAGCCCAAAGACGAGAAACCAAAGGAAACAACAGCCACTCCCGCCGAGAGCGGTCAGACCTCGACTGAGCAGACAACAAACAACAACCAGCTCCAGCGAATTTCTAGTGAGGATTCGGATGATGACGACCACATCGATGGTGCCCTGCCACCTGAGTGTTTGGAAGCCCCCGGTGACACCTGTGCTATTTGCATTGACACACTCGAGGATGACGACGACGTCCGTGGACTGACTTGCGGTCATGCCTTCCACGCCGTCTGTGTTGACCCATGGTTGACGAGCCGCCGAGCCTGCTGTCCGCTCTGCAAGGCCGATTACTATGTCCCCAAGCCTCGACCCGTTCCCGAAGCCTCGAATGATGCCAACGCCAACAACGGATCTAGCTTTGATCCTCGCAACAACCCTCGTTTCAACCTTCCTGCTGCGATCCGCTCTGCTTGGGTTCGGGGTCCTCGTGGTGCAAATAACGCAACTCCGACCTCAGAAGTGCCCCAACGCCGGCGATCTGAGCGAAGACCCGAGGGTACAGAGCAGGCCACACAACCTGACCAGACCCCGCAAAGTCCGGAAGCTGCTCGAACGTCAAATGGCGGAGTGCTCTCATCTGTACGCGGCGCCTTCCGCTTCGGTCGACGACGACAAGAGCAGCCTCCCAGTCAGAACGGCACTGCCGAGACTGTAACACCATCACAACTTGAGGCAGCAAATCGTCCCGCGGCTGCTGCTCAATAAATGTGGCTTTCCGTTTTCCATTCTTATTACATAACGACACGATATTTCTCTAGCGATGGTTTTCTCTCTTTTATACCCGGCCGTGAAACGCAGGGCACAACCGTCATGAATCTTTTCACTATAAAGCACTCGACTTTTATGACACGGCACGTTTGTTTCAGACCGCATAAGATACACATGGGACAGCAAGATGGGTATGAGGTAGGTATGTGGATGATTATCCGAGGACGTATAGGGCTTGATGAGCTATATATACCCCTGGTAAGGGCATGCGAGGGAACGCTGGCTTCGCATGCATCGAGGTAGAGGCAAGGGTAACGGGGGGTATCCTGATTTTTATCAAAGGCTTCATGTGTAAGACGGGAGGTATTGTACTTGCATTGGGCTGGAAAATATGGTTTCAGCTGGGAAGGAATGGAGCGGCGGAGTTTGGTGATTATGGGCATCTTCGATAGGCAGATGGTACAATAAGAATTTGTTCCATCTATATCTCTTGAATCCTCGTATCTATCGTGACATGCAAACGCCACTACCAACCAATCGCACTGTACATCGAATTGCTGCGGTGCTGGGCCACTACAAGTAGGATCCTTTCTGAAATCTGCCTCCAAAATTGGCAGCCTTGTTCATCAACTCCCTCCTCTGGGCCGTCCCGATTTTCCCGCCTATTGCCATGTCCTTTTCTCTGTCGAAGCCTCGTTTACTCGGGTCATCTTCTTCCTCGGCCTTCTCTCCATCCTTGTCCCTCTGAGCTTGATGCTCAGCGTATAGACTCTTGCCTCTCTTAGACTCAATATTGGCAGAAATCCTGCGATTCCGCTCCTCTTCATCCTTGGCCAAGGCCGCCTTTGGATTTGTTTCCACCGTCTTGTCGCTGCGCCCGAGTACAGAGTCCTGCAAGCGCTTGAGCTTCTCTTCAGGGGTCTCTGTCCAGATAGAAGACACGGTCGAGGGACCTGATGAAGAGGCTGGTTTGGAGGCAAATTTGCGATTGCGCATCTTTGTCGGATCGCGCTCTGAATATCCAGAGGCAGACGGTGGCGCAAGCATCCAGGAGTCTCGCTGGGGAGCTGGCTCAGCTGCAGGGAGTTGCGGTCCTATCGTGGGTTTGTTGGCATTGGAGGCGCCGGGGAGAGCAGGGCCGTAGTCATCTTCTGAATCAGAGTCTGAGTCAGGACCAGTATCAGGGCGCGTTGAGAGATCAGCAGGCGGCGGCGCAGGACCAACTGTTCGTTTTGGCGGCGCTGGTCCGGTATCTGAATCGGAACCTGAGTCGAGGTCTATCTCGTCTTTGTTGGGCGGTGGTAGCGAGGGGCCGATGGAGGCCTTCTGGGGTGTAGGCGCGCTGGGGCCGTAGTCGTCGTCTGAATCGTCGAGGTCGATCTCGTCCTTATTCTTTGCCGGTGACTCGCTTCGACGGTGCTTGCTTGGAGGTGAAGCATCTCTTTCTGGTGTGCGCTTCCTTTTGGATAGATGTGGTGGTAGTTGGGGCCCAATTGAAGACATTTTGGCCCTTTGTGTAAAGACTACGTTTCAAGAAACAATCTGTCGCGTCGGGATGGGATGTTACATTGAGAATGGAAGCTTCCATCATGTGGGACTCCCGTCGCGATGGCATGCCACATGCCATCCCCAGAAAGACGTCACAGCGCAGGTGGTTCGGAGAATCATGGCACCGGCCCGCTCCAGGCGTTTTCTCTAGGCTGTCTGGCTGCCTGTTCGGCTGCGCCGCGACCTACCAACCTCCACTGTTAAGGCACCAAAACGGGGCTTGCATGCGAATTACGAACTACGTAGCTCGACATAGCTCCAACTTGCGCACTCCTTGGGAAATCGAGGCTTTTGAGCGAATACGCCCGAGCAGCTGTTGTACAAGACCGACAGAAGCAGCCGGTTAACCATTTTCCTCCTCAGCTCAACGTACGAGAGCTCCGAAGCCGCTGCGTTGCCCCTCCGACACCAACCCTCGAACGAGCTCCATACCACCCACTCTCCTGCGTCGTCGCAATCACAGCCACCCAGCAGCTTTCCCCCTACGCAGGCCATGACCTCGACGCGGTAGTGTTTGCGCATGCAGTGATGGAAGCCACGGAGCAATGGCCGATCCAGAAGATTTGTCTCTTGCGGGAGACGTGGACTCGGACAATGGCGACACGATAAACGATGCGCCGGAGGAGGTTGGTGTTGGTGGTAGTGCTGTTGGTTCACTCGACTCGGACGACGACGAGCCAGATCATCATTCAGCACCTGTCACCATAGAGAACGGATCCGTGACGAATCGATTCCGAGAGATTATGCAGCAGCAGCATCAGGATGGTTCGGATGTGAGCTCTCTCGCAGACAGCTCCTTTCATGGGCTTCCGAAGCGAGCCGGGAGTCCGATCGACTCGGTCTTATCGGGACCTGATGATACTCCATCGATCCAGGTGGGAATGATTTTGTCCTTGCTCGTTCAGGTTAATCTAACACGCACAGGGATCCTTTATCTCTTCACCCGGCAGCAGTATTCTCCCATCTGTAGCCTCGCGCCCAGGCTTGAGTAGTCCCTCGCCTTCATTCAGACCGTTCGACCGTCGATTCCAATCTCGCATCTCCTCATCTGCCAACCACACTCCTCGCTCTTCATCGCCCGGCTTCCCCTTTCTCTCCAGCCACAGCCGTAATGTCTCTCTTAGCTCTCAATTCCTCCTCGACCAAGCCGACCTCGAAACACCAACGCCACCATGGGAGGTGGTGCGCTGGACAAGACTGCGAAAGCTAAACAGTCATGCTTTTTCTGAAGCGGGAAAGCGAAACTTTGGGTCGCCGACGTGCCTTGCTGTGTCGGCGACGATAGTGTTGGGAACTTCCAAGGGAATAATACTTGTGTTTGATTATAACCAAAACTTGAAAATGATCATTGGCCCAGGAACCAAAGGTAAGCTCCAATGCGAGTTGGTGGACGAGATACTGACATGATATAGCCGTCGAGTCTGGGCCGATCACCGCCATCGCCGTCTCCGCTGACCACACCACAATTGCTGGAGGACATGCAAATGGCAACATCTTTACATGGGACACGAGCCGCGCATCGAGGCCGTTCTTGACTATCCCACACTTGGACCCTTCGCATCTCACCAACCGTACGGCTGATGGTCATATGCCTGGTGTCTCAGTCACACACCTTGGCTTCCTAGGAACTAGGCACACGGCTCTTGTCTCAGCTGATGATCGTGGCATGGCGTTCTCGCATTTGGCGACTCGGGGAACGGGCGCACTTGGTCGGACTGTCAAGACGCACAGGATTCTTGGCCGTTATCCAGATGCGCCAACTCCTGCTGGGAAGACAGTCAAGCCCAGCACTGTTCTCGCTTTTGCGCCTTTGCCCCTGGGCAATGTCGAGTGCTCGACTGATGCGCTGGGTTTGACGGCTATGTTAACACCTTATCTGCTGGTCATTGTATCGACCACTCCTGTGGCCCAAACCCAGCACAAGTCGGCACGCCCCAAGGATGTTCCGCCACATAGTGCTATGACGGGCTGCTTGGCCTGGTTCCCGGCTGTCAAGCTAAAGGTTCCAGACCCTCACACTGGAAGCGACATTTCCAAAGTGAAGCTCGCTTATTGCTGGTCGAATATTCTGACGGTGTTGGATGTGGATGAATATCCTCGCGAAGACAAGGACCAGCCTGCCTCATACAGGTTCAAGGCACGGAGTCGATGGAAGTGCGAGGAGGCAATTGTTGCCGTGCAGTGGCTGAGCCGGTCAGTGCTTGCAGTTCTCACCATCTCACAGAGGATGATTGTTCTTGAGGACAGGAGCATGCGCATGACAGAGGCTTTTGACCTGCTGCAAAAGTACATTTACCACGTCGACTTGTTCTCAGAGCAACTACATACTCTCGTCGAACAGCTGGATGAAAACGACTCGACCATGCATGGAGTTGTTGCCGATGCGTTCTACATGAGCTTCAAGGCATACAAAGGGAGGATATTCACCCTCGGCTTCAACGAAGTGTCAATTGGTGCACTCTCAAACTGGGCGGACCGACTGATTGCCATGATGGAGAATGGCGACTACATTGGTGCTATTCAGCTAGCCACCTCATACTATACTGGCGATGCCGACAAGCTCACTGTGGGATTACCTGAGGACCCCGTGTTGCGCCATTCCATGGTTCGAGACAAGATCATGGAGATCATCAGCGCTTCGTTGAAATATGCCTTTGGGCAACGTCCAAAAAATCCTGAGACGTATAACGACGAGCATATGAAGCAGCTAGCAGAGACGTGTTTTGCCGCCTGTCAGAGCATTGACAACACAGACTACCTCTTCGAGGATATGTACGACTGGTACGACGACGCCGACATTGGTGGCATCTTTCTCGAGTGCCTTGAGCCCTACATCCTTGAAAAGACCATCTCGATTGTACCTCCTACGGTGGTCAAAGACATGGTTTCTCACTATGTCAGTCGAGGAATGGAGAGTAGGCTTGAAGAGATAATCTGCCATATGGAGACGACAACGCTTGACCTGGATCAGGTAACTCTCCTGTGCAAGCAGCACAGCTTGTATGATGCCCTCATCTACGTCTGGAACCAGGCCCTAGGCGACTACATCACTCCTATGATCGATCTCCTTACTCTGTTGGTTCCGCTCATGGTGAATGGAGACTTTGCAGCGAACAACCCGGCGGACGACTTTTTCAGCATCAACGCTTTCAAGATGTTCCCCTACCTCTCTTATACTCTAACTGGGAGAGTGTATCCGAACGAGGAGCTGATGAGCGACGAGGTGGCGATCAAGGCAAAGGCTGAGATTTACTGGTTTCTTTTCTCGGGAAGAACCGTCACTTGGCCCAGAGGTAGCGGACAAGAGTTCCGCACCATTCCCAACGCTGACTCACAGCCTTCGTTCCCATATCTCCGCATGATTCTGAAGCTTGACGCGCCCAGTTTCTTGAGTTCGTTGAACGAAGCATTCGAGGATCCATTCTTGAATGACTCGAATGACATGTACATGAATGGGGGGACCAAGGATCTGCCTGAGGAGTTGATCTTCGGACAGACCATAAACCGGCAGTACGTTCTGTCGATTCTCCTGGATGTCATGAACCCTGATGACTTTGCTCCTGAGGATACCATTTATCTCGACATGTTCATTGCACGGAATCTCCCCAAGTTTCCCCAATACCTCTTATTTTCGGGCACGACACTCTCGCGCGTACTTACTGGGCTCTGCAACTACCCCGGACATGACCTGGCAGAGGATGCTCAGCTCAGCGCCGAGTATCTTTTATCTGTCTATCATCCATCAGATATGCCGGATCTGATGCCATTGTTCAAGAAGGCTGGGTTTTATCGCATTTTGAAGCGCATCTACAAGACTGATAAGCAATACGGCAAGCTTGTTCAGACTTATTTCGAGGACCCAGAGGAGCAGGATTTGGTGTTTGAATGCCTCGCGGATTGCCTGCGGCCCCAAGCGGGTTTGAGTACTCGCCAGGTCAACGAGGTTCTAGCTGTTGTCAAGGAGCATGCTCGAGATTTGCTTGACCTCGGCGCCGACGACGCTGCAAAAACGTTTGTTGCCCAGGAACTGGAACTTCATCAACACATCCTCGATTCGGCAGAAGATGCGCAAGACTTGCAGCATACGTATCTGAAGACTTTATTGGAGCCTGAGGAGGCAGCGCCAGAGGACAAAGCGACAGCTGCGCGTGACCTTGTCGAGCGCTATGTTCAGCTAATGTGCAAATTTGAACCGGCTCATGTGTCAGACTATGTCGGCCTGGTGCAGTCCACCAACTTGAGGCTGGAGAAACTGCTCCCGACGATGGAGGAGACAGGCGTGATTGACGCAGCTGTTGTTCTAATGGCTCGCGAGGGCCAGATCAAGGACGCAATGGAGCGACTGGTCAAGCACCTCGGAACTTTGGAATCAGCCATGCAGGGCCTCTTGGCCGGCGCCGCAGACCAAGACAGTGGGCAAGCTCTTGGATATGCTGCAGAGGATTTGCTGCAAGGTCTCCAGAAGTATGTGCATGTCGGTATTTGGCTGTGTCAAGGTCAGACCAAGTCTTCATCGAAAAAGACAAAGGTGGTACAGAAGTCGAAAGCACCAAAGTCGGCAATCGAGGCACTGTCGCCTGACGAGGCCCTCTGGTTGAGTCTGATCGACGCTTGTGTTCAGATCACCAAGAAGCTATCTCCAGCAATTAGCTCTGCCGCAGAGCTCACCAGCAGTGATGACAGTTTTGACGAAGAGAAGCTGGTTGCCCTCCTCCGCTCGCTCGTCCAGCACACGTTCACGTCGTTGCTTACTGCGACTTCGAGCCAGAATACGTCTCATCCAGGGTCCAAGCTCTTGTCGAATGCAGGATCTAACCTGTCCTTTCTCCGCATTCTCCGGGCCTTCCTGACACAGGCGGCTGCTTCATCACCAAACCTGGCTGATCTTCGAGCCGTCCTGGCGTCCATATTCTCGGCGTATGCATATGAGGAGTCAATTCTCGGTCTGTCAAATCGCCTTTTGGAGCGCAGTCTGTTTGTCAATGTCAAGGAATCAGTTGAGCTTCGGCAGCGAGGTTGGCGACCCAGGGGATCCACGTGTGAAGCATGCCACCGAAGAGTCTGGGGACCTGGAGTTGCTGGTGCGGCCGTATTTGAGGCATGGGAAGACAAACAAGCGATTGAAGAGGAGAGAAGAAAGGAGAGACAGGCTGATGCGGCGGAGCGAGCCAAGGGTAATGCTGGAGAATCAGACCCCAGGTCTAAGGGCAAGGGAGTCGACATGAGACCGTCGAGTATGCTTATCGAAGCAAGCAGCGGTGCCGTGATCGGTACCAAAGACAAGCCGATGGGGCCACTGGTGGTGCTGGCGTGTCGGCATGTCTATCATCAGAGCTGCCTGGATGAGCTGCAGGAGCGTCAGGAGAATGGAGTTGTTGGGAGGGAGAGGGAGTATAGATGCCCAATTGATGGGTGAATTCGGGGGTTTTAAGAGGAGGTTCTTGTACAATCTATATGAAATAGAGACCCAAAGAGATGGATTAATGATGATGAATTCCTTCGATATATAGTAGAATGATTGCATGAATGATGTGGAGCCAGTGATCATGCTGGTGAGTTGGACTTCATGCGTTCAGTCTTGAACGTTGCTGTGAGAGGCCACGTTGAAAAGGTTGGGTAGTATGCATAAATTAAGCGTATGATTGGCTTGTAAAGTAACATTGACTTTAACTAAGACAACATAGGCCGCTAAAGTCAGGAATGTATGAGAGAAACGTTTGAAAGCTCGTGAATTCAGGGTAGTAAAGATAAGCTTCCGGGGAGGCGTAGTGCAGGTGGCGTACCTGCGCTAAGCTAGGATGCACATAGCGGATGTACCCGGTATCTGAGGTGCAGTGGCCTCAATTGGATCGACGTCACAAGCTGAGATCGCACCTTTTTAAACCTTGCATCGTAGATTTCACATTCCGACCGTCAACATGTCCCTCAGCTCCGACGAAGAGGACGAGATCCTAGGCGATAACCAGAGCGCCAGCTCGTCTGGTGAAGACTCTCCCCCGCGACAACTATCGCAGAATCTGTTTGCGCCGCCTTTCTACGGTCGTCCTCCTACGCCTCTTCCCCCTTCGCCATCGCTCACATCCCTCCTACGACCGTCACGACCTACAACTCCAGATGCATCCGATGACGATGCAATGGCGCCTGTGCCACGCGCGGCGCCGAAAGTGCCGACGTACGAATACTACGGCTTTGTGCTGTACCTCTTCAGTAGCTTGACGTTTCTCATCTACCTACTCTGGGGCTACCTCCCTTCGCCGTTCCTGCACGCTTTGGGCATTTATTACTACCCGAACCGATGGTGGGCATTAGCGATCCCGGCCTTTATCGTCATGACGGTCGTGTACATCTACGTTGCATTGGCAGCCTACAACACTGAGATGTTGACAGAGCCGCTCTCGAGCGTCGAGACCATTGTCGACGGCGCGGGCAAGTTGGCAGAGATTGACGCTAAGGGAAGGCTACGTGGAGGGAGAAATCGTGAGCGCAAGGTTGAGGGGAATGGGAAGTTGAGGTGGCGCGAGATTTGGAGTGAGGGGACGGACGCTGTCATGGATATTCCGCTGGCTGGTGTTTGTGAGGTGCTGTATGGGGAGGGGAGGGAGGAGGAGGATGGGGAATATGCATACGAGGACCAGTCATGATTATGGTCAACTCGGAAACTGCAGCGATTTGTGTTTACGGTACTTTTACTGGTTGCATGATCAAGAATAGAGGCTTCAAGAATAGAGAAGCTATTCCAATTACTCCGTGCCAGAGAATTACATGTACACTGTGAGCGGAATCATGCCCCACCAATGTGTATTTCATGACTTCCTAGGAAGTCACAAAGAAGCATTTCATCCAATCATTGCCATTAGCTGGTGAAGCATTCATAAAATCTGTTCAAGGTTAAAGAAATATCATATTAAAGATTTTATTCCGAGACTTTGCCAAACCATGTCATATTATCACATGGGAATATACTCATGTTGGCTGAAATCCCCAAGGCTCAATTGGGACACAGGTTTTGATGAGTTTGAGAAAAATGCGACATGTTTAACAATTGCCTTGTAAGGATTTCTGACATTCTAATCATGTATTTTTAATCTTGTAACCTAAGAATGCCATAATCCACAAGTTTGAGCAATGTTCTGGTCGTTGTTGGCGACTGGATGAGCGTTTGGGATTTGGCTTCTATCTCAATTTGGGGCATTCTTGCATTATGCCACCATAAAATGGGACGTAACGAAATGAGCCAAGTTTGCTCGCAGCAACTCAGAATCGACTTGGAATGATTCGTTGTGACAATTGATTAATCCTTATCTTGCAATTGCCTATGTCGCGTCTGCCTTTGTTTAGTACTATAAACTGAGTGAGAAGCTGCTATAGATGACAATTGGACTCTGTCTGGTGTTGACCTTTGGAAGGGCAATTTATGTGGATGATTTCTGTTGAAAGTGGGCAAACGCAATGATATGAGGAATAAAGAAGCCTGAGTCTAACATGCGAGAAAAAAAAAGGAACTGACACAGTATTCCATTTAATCATGAGGAGCTAGCCGCAGGATGCATAATGTGAACCTCAATGAGAGAGTCTACTAAATGTAAGAATTGTGCATAAGCTTGGTTCTTTCCTGTCTGGATCCTGATTGAGATTCATGCCAAGTGCATTTCACCTGAGTATGTTTCTTAATTGTTAAGTCGTTATCCTAGATATTGGGGGGGGAAAATCACTTGCTAATTAGGTAGGAATATGATTACTTGATCGTGGTGCAAGTTCTGTCTGCATTCCTGACATGGATGTCTGTGCACTGCACCTAGCCCTCATGTACCTAGCAGGTACCTCTGAAATCACTATAATTCGACTTTGTGGCAGCTCTAGTACATACGACCATACCCACT
>JALLKD010000715.1:0-36391 GCA_023509735.1 Fusarium liriodendri
GGCCAGGACAGGGCAGAGTTGAGCGTGAGTGTGGCGGCGCACTGGGCCACTTCTGACCTGACACCACCCCCAGAGAAATGAAAAAACCCTACCTACTTCCGCCCGCACCCCCAGACCACGATGCGCCAGAACCCGGAACGCAGGGCGCCTGTTCTGTTGGAGAAGCACCCTTCTTTGCTCATGAACCCCAAAAACGAGGGGAACTTGTCGGGTATCTCATCGGGATTTCGGTCCATCCGAGCACTGATCTCCGGGCGTCCGGCGACGGACGGACTGTAGGAGGGGAGAGAGGCTGTACAAAATGTCTGATACCAAGCAATACCAACGCCAGCGTCTATGCCCGAGGCAAGCTTGTCGAATGAGGTATGCTAGAATGTAATTAATCCTTGTCAATATCATCACCAATTGCGCGCGCGCACACGTCGACGGGGAACGGAACAGTTTTTCGTGGTGTTGGCTCATGGACCTTGACTCGGCTGGTCTTGGTCCTCAGTCATATGTCTATTGCGTAAAACGTCCTCGCCAAGTACTGTTTTTCGTAACCGGCGGGTGTCAGAAGGATGCAGACAAAGTAAATAGAGAGTAAAGAAGAACAACGAACGAGCAACAGAATAATGTCGGCGCAACAAGAGTAAAGAAAAGAAAACACCTGACAATCAAGTCTATCTCGACCCATATGTGCAGTTCATCTCATCCCCTCTCAATCTTGTATGTGTCTGATCTGGTCTCGGATCTTCCCCACGCACATGGATTCGCATGCATATCAACCAAAACGGGCGTTGTAGCTCTGGGCGTCGTGTCATGACATGGCTAGCCAGGCAACCTAACCTGCCATTGTCCGTCCATCTTTCTTTGCCGTCGCTTCAGCACTCGACTCTGGGTATCCGTATCCCCCGCCTTGGTCTCGCATTCTTTCGCAAACTCGACTCAGCACATCAATTCCGTTGCTCTTCCTTCTGTATCGGCCAACATGATATCGTGCGTCCTTGCTTTGTTTTCGTGCCCAATCCAAAACACCAATCACGCCTGTAACCACCCATCCCAACCGCCCCCAAATGAAATATATAGAAAGGAAATAAAGTTGTTGACTGTCATGACCCAAAACTGGTCTACCTCGTCGATGAAAACATCGTCTGTCATCATCATCACCATCGTTGGAGCCCGAGAGGTCTGTCGATGCGGACGAGACTTGACTCCCGCCGTGTGTGCGCCGACTTTCGGGTGTTCCATGGTGTTTGAGCGTCTGTCTCGCTCATAGTAAAACGTATTGATTTTGTTGGTATTCGCTCAATTCGAGAGGCCATGCCCCTCATGACCTCCTATCGTGTGGTATTTTCAACGCCTTCCGTTGCGTTGCCCAAATGATTTCAAAACTAAAAACCGAAAAGGGGTATTGTTATTGGTATTGATATTGTAGTGTACGCCATAATTTTCGACATCCCTAAAATTCTTCACATGTCCCAGAAAGTGGGCATCGAAGAAGGGCCGACGTGATCCGGGCTCTCGTCCATGGTAGTGATGCTGCGCTCGTTGTAATTGGGCATCCAGAAAGCAGGGTCATCCTCGACCATCGAGAGACCGGCACCAGCCATTGGGCCACTGTCGCCTCCCTTGTAGAAGCTGTCGTAGTCGATGCTGCTGAGGTCAGCTGAGCTAGTCATGATGCTGCCGCTCTGTCGCATGAAGCTGTTGCCACGACCAAATCCGTCGAGGCCGTCAAAATCGCCTTCACCTCCAGGCAAGAAGTCTTCAACTTCAGATACCTCCCCCGAAGTCGAGGTGGTGTTGGCAAGGTGGGGCAGATGTTCTGAACCACTGCCAAAGTCGAAGAGACCGTTGAAGCTCTGAGTTCCGGCCTGGCTGTAGCTTGAAGGGGTGAAGCTGTCGCCCTTCATGTCTGTGAGATCGTAGTGGCTCCAGTCTACTGATGTCGCGCTCAGTCCCGCGCTGTACATGGGAGCATCCGCCTCCGAGTTGAACCCTGATCCGAAAAGGTCAAACGTGCTGTTGGCCATGTAGGGAGGATACTCGATGCCTGACAGATCCAGGGGAGGGAGATTGCCGTTGAGGGTTTGGAACCCTGTTGCACCGCTCATGAGCGGCGAAGCAGTTTCCGACTTGACTCGTCGCTGCTCTCGGGTCGAGGCGGCACGTGCCCGGCTGCTGGGAGGTTCTCGGGTGCCCTTCAGCATGCTATCGGTACCGAGGCTGCCAGTGCTGTGGGCCGAGTTGACCCTGTTGAGCTGGTAGGGGCCACACTTCTGTGAGACTCGGCTGCTTCGGTGGGCAGGTTTATGGTGACCATTCTGATCAAAGGTCAAGACACCGTCCGAGTGAACCGTGTTCGCTCTTCGTCGCCGACCTGGAGGCTTGGGACGGCCGGAAGCACTCATTGTCAAGGACTCTCGTTCTGAGTCGGACTCGGGAACGGTATCAAGAGCAGGCTCCTTCTTGAGAGAGCAGCTGCAGCGGCCGCCATGGTTACAGCAGCATGTCTCTGCGAAAGGTTTAGAAAATTTCAAATCCATCATGTCTCCTCAGGTCCATGGTCATTGAGGAGACGAGAGGAAGCTCACCGGTGTGCCCTTCAACAGTCGGCTGCAAGTGGGCACATTTGCTGGTTTTCTCGCCGCAGTCGCATTTGACATGAGCGGAACGCGACTTGCGCATGGCGCGGCAGTGTGCGCATTGGGATACTGGTCGACCCTTCTTATTTATATGTTGAAGAGGGCGGTCTATAGAGCATGGGATATCAGCAAATGTCGCATATCAATGAGGCCCGAGGACGGCGGGGCGGCGTGGGACGACGACGACCACGGTTTAAACTAGGAAACATGTCCAAGAAGAATCGATGACATACCAGAGTGTTGACAATTGCTTACACGATGGCCGCGAACGCAAGCCTCGCAAGCATATTTCTCTCCGTCAATTATCATGTTGGCGGGGGCTCTGACTAGACAAGGCTGGGAGTCGGATCGGGAGCTGAGCGGCGGAAGAAGTTGTTGAAGTACGAAGTAGTTCTCGTGTAGAGAAAGGCGACTTCGTATGTTCGGGGAGGATTCGACGAGTTGTATGAAACTAGTTGTCGAAATTGTTGGGGCACCGTGTCGTCTTGTTAACAACGACCTCGAATGGTTGCTGTAAGTGTTCCGCCGACGCAGGTAGGGATGGCTTCCACGCTAAGTGCTGTGGGATAGGGATGGGGAAAACGGGTCGAGGAAGCTTGGAACACCGGACAGTCATAAAAACATGTCGCGGCGGAGCAGGAGCTGGAGCTGGAAGAGGCTGAACGGGCAGACTGAGAGAAGGGGAAGAAGTAGAAGGCAATAAAACTTTTCGAGGGCAAGTTGGACAAAGCCAATTGATGAGAGAGAGGAACGGGAGTGGAGATGCGCCGGCCGGTGGGTGGAGATTTTTCCCTTGGAGAGAGCAGAGCCTTGGGGTCCTTCCTGTGAAGGTACGGTACCTAGCTTTGTGGCCGGGTTGGATCGCTGGCTAAACTGGGTGTGCGAGTGCGGGTGGGTGTGGAGGGGAGTGCACCGTAGGAATGAGTGAATGATGGATGGGCGGACGAGGTCGGCGGCAGGACCGGGGTTCTCTCAGTCTCGTGTGTGCAAGCGGGTTTGGCGCCTTCAGCTCGGGGGCCACCTAGGGTCGATGTCGTCGACAGCCAAGACCAAGCCGCCTTGCTGGAGACGTTTGTGGGTGGAGATGTCGGCCCGGAGGGTCGGAGGGTCGGAGTGTTGGAGAGGCTTTCGTTTCGCGTCGTTCGTCGACCTGGTAGCTTGGTGACGTCGGCGGTCGGTTCCAACAAAAAGAGCACACCGCACAACCAAGCGCGCACCCACAGGAATACACCGTACTCTCACACGCAAAGGAGCGAGATGGGAGTGCGCGCAGAAGGTGTGAAGTCGAAAAAGCAGAGAAAAGAGAACCAAGTTCGAGCAGAGATGGTAGCGAGCCGGGCATGATGCTCTTTATGAATCTCGATGGAACGGGTGAGCCTGACCCAGGTCCAATATTCTTGACAACGGTATCACGCCCCGGCGGGCGGCAAGGTCACAGCGGGCTCTGTGTCTGTGAATCAGTTTCTTGGCCCCTTGGTCCCTTGCCCTGCCATGGTCCCTTGATCATCCCGTCAAATCGAATCAACTCCCGACCCAAATCCCATCGCCCGTCATGCTTTGATTTCTTGCCTCCTCGCTGGCTGCGTTTGCCTGAGAATGCCTGGCTTCTTGCCTGCCCGCGGCCGGCCTGCTCCTCTGCCCACAATCCCCCAGGCCAAAGACCCCGAGGCCCTTGCCCGGAATAGCAAGGCGAGGCGTGGAGGCGCGGACACGGGCACGATCGAGGATACTCGGCTGTACAGTGTGTGGGACGAATGGCGCAAGCGGCGAGTCGACCGGGCTGGGGCGCCGGGGTGGAAAGCGTGGGCTGGAACAGAGGACAAGGGTTCTGAAGTGACCATGACGAGCGTGTCAGAGACCATCACCACGACAAACTGTCCAGTGGTCCGTGGCCTGTGGCCCATCATCCATGGCCCGTGGGTGAAGAGTGGGATCAGTCCCAAGTAAGGAATAGCGCCCTCTCACTGGTCTGCAAGGGTTCAGGTTGTGACACTGGAGAAGCATTTGGGCGACCGGAGATGAATGGTGTTGGCTGCCGGCTTCCTCTCTTGTCAGATCTCCTGTGGCAGCTCGTTCAGGTGTTTCCGAGGACGTAGGGCCATGTTCCTCCCTCCCGCTGAGAGAAAAGACTGTCGCTGGTAGCCTCCGCGTGTGGTCGGAAATAGCCAAATGTCCTTAAACAAGACTCCTTGGAAAGCTGTGGAGCTTGGGGACGGTGGGATGGTGGCTTTGTCCACGATGGTGATAGCGGATGGATCATGAAGAACGTGCGAGATTGGTCGAGGTTGAACTATGGTGGAGTTGGCGGACTGCACAAAGCGAGAAGGAGCAGCCGCAGCACAGCATAACGCATGGTAAGTTACTGCTTCCTTGCACTTCGCAACGCGGGCAGGACAGCACATGTCACTACGATGTACGTACTGCCAGCATCAAGCGCGACTTGGAAGGAGCTCGTCCCGGTTTCACCTACCGAAAAGGAGACGGCAACGGGAAGACGGTAATTAGTATGGAGGGATGATCGGAATTCCAATCGGATATGCTTAATGGGAGAATCCGGGCTCGTGGGAGAATCTGACTGGCCGACATGAACTTGTCAAACAGCCACAGCGTTCTTCCACCACGTTGCAGCCACCTCGAGTCAGCCGAATCCAGTACAACAGAGCCGCTGAACCGCCGTGGAAGCGCTAGACAGTCAAGCCTCTGCTTCAAAGCAATGAGAAGCCAAGCGCGGCAGCAGACGTCGAGTGTCTTCTGCCAGAATCCCAGTTGCGACTCGGCCCGTCAGATCCAAGGACAAGCCTGTGCCCCCGCGAGAGCCGGACATCGGATGCATCTCAGAGGCCTGGCAAGCAGGCATCGTCGTGTGCTTGAAGACATGCCCTATGCTGCAGTGGACGGAGCACCTCCCACGGCACTACAACATCGACATCTCACACTCTAGCGGCCGTTGGCTGGGGGCTTGGGGCCTGGGTCCTGCCGGGGACCTGGAAAAGCGAATCAACCACAGCACGAAAGGGCCAGGGCAGGGTCAGGGCAGGGGAAGCCTGAGATCATTGGCCGGACCCAAGCTCCAGATACGGATACGTCTTTCATCTAGGCTTCCTCTCGAGGCAATCTAATCGCGGATTAGCTTAGCGGCTCCGGATGGTGAAGAAGGGGAAAAAGTAAAAAAAGTTTTTACGTACATATCGTCACCGTCAACGGAGCGTCTTCGGGACGATCCATTTGGACAAGACATGCAGAAGATGGTCGGTTTCTACTCGGAAACTCGCTGTGCTCTTACTCTAAAGCTACCACCGGACCGGGTTTATTAATTAATTCGCTATTGACGTCCTCGGTCAATTAGATCCCAGCATGCACCATGTAAATTGCTGTCGAAATGCTCCGTATAAACGCAGATGCAAATGCAAATGCAAGGCTCTGTGCCGCCTGCCGGACCATAGGCAGGTAGCTCCAGCCAGGCGACTCTCGATGCTGCTCCTGTCTCGGATGGACATGGACAGCACAGCACTAACTAACAGTACCTTCCCTCCTACGTATGTCTACAGCTCTTCTCTCACGAGACCTACAAGCACAGCTTCGACTCCACCAACAACGCAATGCCTCTCCACGTTGGATTCCGTCTCTCCTCTCCAAAGGGCGCGCGCTTGCCTTTCGACTACATCCGTCTTTTATCCCGAAAGATCATGGATTCGATGTACGACCCTGGACCTTGGCGGAAACAACACGCAAGAAGAGACGAGGCTCGCCGCCGCCCCTCCCAGGATTGATTGGATCAGATTCGGGTTCTGCATGGTGCGGCAGCGAGCTGCAAGGTTCATCATGGTCAGCCAGCTGTTGCGTTTCTCTAATTCTGCCTTTGCTATTTGGACATGCGTCCTGTTTTGCTTTGTTATGCCTTGACATGCCTTGACAACATGTCTTGGCACTTGTTTTGTTTCTGTTTTGCTTTGTGGAATCTGAATTGAATTGCTTTGCCGTCTGATACTGTCGCTTCATCATGGCCGTCTTGATAATTGCTGACTCCATTTTGCCGCAGGCAACGACATCATCGTGCTTCCAAGGACCCTGGTCAGCCTGTCCACGCGACTGTCCCGTGGAGGCCCAGACTGTCAGAAATCCATAATCCCAGATTGCTTTACCCATGAAGCCCGCGCCCCGGCCCGTTCGTCTACCTTTAGGGGCACAGTGCAAAGATACGTCAGGGCCGGGAGTGCAGCCGCCTGTTGTGCTTGACATTAGCCGACATCTTGTGCTTTCTTTTGTCACGGCGGATTTGCCATGCGCAAAGACGGTGATCTTGAGGACCCTCTTGGACCCTGCAAATCATTGGCTCTCTAGGGCGCCTCTCAATATCCAAATTAAGCACTGATGGTGCTACCACAACAAGCGCACTCATGTACAGACCGCCGATCCAGGGGTGGGCGGTTCAGGCTGAGCAGTCTTGGCTGGGTTTGCTGACGGTGTTCATAGCCCCTTGAACTTGGGCCGAGTTGGTTATTACCTGCGCAAACCGGACACAAGCCTCACGCCTGCTCCATTGCCTAGCCCGGTAGAATCGTTCGGACACGATGCGATGCCTCACCTTGGCTAGCCTATCCTTGTTGGTTCAAGCCCAGGCTGAACCTGGGCTATAGCGGAAATCCTCCTCGCCGCACTCTGAGCACACTCAGCTCCGGGTTGTGACTGACCTCCTGTTCATCATAGGCTCACTGGAGCGTTCTGCTCCCGCGCGAGGTGAGACATCCTTTGATCCATTGGCATCGTCACGTTCCCGTCTAATTAACATTGTACTAGAGCCCGTCTCTGCCCGGTGTGTGCACACTACGGACAAGTCACTTGGCCTCGAGTTCGGAATACATGCGTACGGATACACCCCGAAGCGCGGGAGGCTTGCGTCGCGGGTATGTATTGGTGACATGAACATCCCGCATTGTGGTCTCGCATTCTTTGCCGGAGGCTGCACTATTTCCCCAACTTCCCCCGCGATGTCAGCACGGATCCCGACGGGACAGTGCGGGCGAGCGGGTGCCGGGGCAAGTTCGTATGTATGCTTCCTTCAAGAAGGTGTTACTGGCGGTAACGACATGGGCAATTGCTGAGCGCAAGAACAGACAGCTAGTACAGAGATGTGCTATCGTCACCGGTTCGTCGTCATCGTCGTCGGCGTCGCTATCACCCCGCCGTCTTTCCGACGCGTACGCAAGTATCCTCTGGCCATGGAAACTCGGGTTGCTTGCTCGGGCTGCTGTCATGGTTACGGTCCCTGGTCTGCATCGTCTGGCATTCCACCTGTCAGAACATACATGTCTCCTGCCGGCCATGTCAACCCCAAATCATGCCCCGGCGGAAACCTAAACCGGCCGGGATATGGGCGGACGCTGAGCGGGCATACTGGGCGGCCCCGAATTCTACCGCTGCATTGATGCATCGCATATAAATGGCAAATGCATGGTGGTGCGGCGCTGCTGTGTTGGCAAGACGCTGGCTGACTTGTTCGATGGGCTACAGCCTTCTGGAGATCATAGCTTGCCAGCTCGCACTCTGGATGGTCGACATGGCCACTGCCAGTAGCCAGTGGAGACAAGGAGTTATGATCCCTGAGCTATCCACCTGGCCCCGCCCATGACAGTTCGTGCGAATGACAATGATGCGATGCAACAGAGGAGTGTGGTGGTCTCCCCACTTTCGTCGACCATCTCACCGGCCGGAGAAACCCCAAGAGGTTGAAGCTCTTCTCGACAAGCCGGAGTTGTCTAATCCAGAAGAATGTCTCTGGGCTCCGCGATCCGGCCGCTAGATCGCCATCGAATGGTGACAGAGAGCCGCCCAAAGCGACAGGCGCAGTGCTAACCCCCACCACTCCTCACGCTTCTGTGTGTGTGCCGAGCGAGCATCGGAGGAACAGGCGACCGGTCATCGATGATGGTCTGTCCTCACTGTCCGGGGCAAGCAAGAGTGGGTGGTCGAATCTCACGATATGTCCAAGAGAGACTGCAGTGTCACGGAAGCCACGCAGGTACCAAAGGTGGTGACCTCTCCCATCAACTAATCACTGAGAGGCTTATGAAGGTCTCACTTCGATCCCCACGTCCTGCGCCCGCGCAGAAGCACTCGCGCAAAGCTCCCATGCCCACGAGGCTCACGCAGGGTCCTGAGCTGCTCGTTCCTTGCTCTTGCTGCTGCCACTGTCGCTTGTGACTTGTCTTGGGCGGAACCGCGGGATGAAGAGCAGGGGTTCATGCTTAGCTCGCGCAATTCTCGCTATGGGGTCTCTGGTTATGATGGAGAAATACGACACTGGAGATCAGTCGCATCGTGAATTTGTTCATGATAACAGTTCCTCAGGGAGTCGACTGGGATAGGGATGGTCCTTGTCTCCACTGTCGCTTGGGGTTTACAGATTACCGTGTCTCCCCATATGCCATGAGAGTATCCCGACCTGGTCGCTGAAGTGCCTGATGTCTGGACAGTATGCCCTCCAGTAGTGCTGGCATTGCATCACACCGCACCACCGATAGTGTTTATTGCCCAAACAGGAGACCGAAGTATCCAAGCATGCTTCAGAGGTAACGGCAAGGTGGCGCCGATTCTCCCAGGCCGTCTTCAACCGCATCAAGGCTGTGCGACTTCGGCTGTTGACATTTAGGTACAAGACTCTCTGCAGGAAAACCCACAGCATTCCTAGCTGCGCGGCCATGGAATATTAGCTCCCCAGCTTTTTATATGATGGCACGGACACCGCCATTGTCAGTCATGGCCTGGCGAATTGTCAGACCAGGTCAGCCTCATCATCAGTCACTTGTCTGGTGGCACCGTCTTGGTGAACCCCGGTCCGAGGACAGACAGGCACACAAGACTCAGCCATCACACGCATAACGACGACGCATGGATGGGTTGCACACAACTCGCAGACAACCACATCCTCCCCATGGTAGGGTAGCCTAGGGCCGTCTGCCGCGCCTCCATCTCGCACTGTCTGTTAAGTCACTCGAAAATGGACCGGAAGCCTTGCCTGGATTTGTTCAAGACTCCAGACGTGCCATTGGGGCCCCAGCCCCTGTCCCACCATCCCGCATCGTCGCAGCAAGACATGATTGGCCCGCAAGGGCATAGCGGACATCCCCCAAACAGGATTTGAGCTTTTCTTTGGCTTCACACCCCGGCCCTGGCTCCCGCTGGGTTCCATCAGTCTTTCTAGAAGCCAGCGCCCCTGCAGGCTGTATGAGGAGCTTGGACCAAGCTGCCAAGGGCTTCTCATTTCTGCAGGCAAGGTACGTAGCTCCTCTCATGCTGCAGCTCGAGAGCTGGGCGCGTGTGGTTGTGTGTGTGTGTGGTGATGCCAGCTCTCACCAACCAGTGGTGATGGCTCCGTGGACTGAGCGAGACCGACCAGTGCGGGCGTCGCTGGAAAACTTGGTCGAACCCCGTGATTGCATGTCTCCGTCTCTCGGCATCTGTGTCATGTCGTTCTCCACGCTTGAAGCCGATGTGAACGGCTGTTGCAAGCCATCACCCGCAATGTGGCTGACCTCCACCCGTTGCGCTGATCTGCTGTGGGAGGAGGCCCTACCTCTGCTGTAAGTGCTCGTTTGGGAAATAGGGATTTGCAGACAGCTACTAACAAATGACGACAGCTCGGTCGAGGACATCCATCACGTTGGGGGACCTCTGGCGGCTGGACTTGCCGACTTGTTGTCCAGTAGGCATTGATGGTTGTTCTGGTCACAGTTGGACTCGGTGCGGCTGCGTAATTGGGCCCGATGGCATCTGCCCCTCGAGTCTTGCGATGGCGCTTCCGTCTAGCCGCATCTGCCTCGATCCATAGCCAATCTCGTCGTCTCAGGTCAGCCAGTGCAAGCAGGTGCAAGCAGGAGGGGGAGGGGCGCTCGGGTCATTCCTTGGGCTCTAGGCTAGGGTCCTCGTCCTCATTTCCACCATCCATCACCCATCCCATCATGATGGCAAAGGCTTCGGTACCAGCTCGGGGCGGAACGAAACGAGGTGGCAGAGGTCGAAGGGATAAGCGCCACCCACCCAAGCAAGCCCAGTCAGTCTAGACTGCGAGTGGCATCTGCTTGTGCATTGGCCACGACCCCAAAGGGAGCACCTGCAGAAGCTGTGTCAGAGCCTCGTCCATGGACATGAAGCCATTTCGACGGCGGCTGCCGTGGTGCTCGGTATGACATGGCAAGCCGCGGTTCTCGGAGATGGAATTGGCCGCGAATGCAATGCAATTTCAAGATGAAGGATCTCTCAAACGGACCGGCTCTCATGTTCTCCAGTTTTTTCCGCCCTGTCCTGGGGGCCTTGGACGAACAGCAACGAGATGACACCGACAACCTGCGCCGTCGTTCATGACCGCAAAGGGCAACTCAAACGCGCCTTTGGGGCTGCGGTTGATGATTGGCCAGAGTGGCCCAGCGGCTGGGGGATTGGGATTGGGGGCGTCTGAGTGCTGGAGCCAGTGACAGCCAAGCAGTTCCAGGGCTAACTAACCACTGGCCCTTAATGGGTCCAATGCCTGGAATCCAATGCCCGGTGGTCCGCCGGGCAACCAGACACAGAGCCCTGATCAGGACCCCCACGCTGACTAGGCCTGATTCAAAATCAAAACTCGCCCGTATCGCTCCAAGACAGAAAAATTTTCCACCTGCAACCACACAAGTTGGGGACGAATCTCAACCACCGTCTCAATCTGAGCGCCACGAGCTGCTCTGCTATGCTCATCCATCCATCCATCGCCGCTGATCGCCGAGAGATGCTGCAACCTTCAAAACCCGGACAAGACCGTCCCCGCGCCTGCAATATAGCCATGATTTGGCTTCGTCGTCGCCTGGATTCGGCCTCCGCCGCCTTGCGGGAGACGGAGCGGTGATGGCCACCCGCCCAGGTGGCCTGGCAGAGATGCGCAAGGATCGTCAGCCTCAACTCTCAGACAACAGGCATCAGCCTTGTGCGTGCGAGACCGCCATTTCGGCAGCATCATTCGTGGACGTGCCTGAACGGACAGTTGTCCGTATTGCTCTGCATCTCAACACGGGGGGCATCCCTCCCTGCCAGAGCCTCATCTAACGCAGGCGATGAGATGCGATGAACATATTGATACACGAAACACTGACATCCCAACACTAACCAACCCCATGCAGTAACCACATACATACTCAACATAACCTTGTTTGCCAGCATCTACGTTGAGACTTCTCAACGTAGTATCGACATGCAGCGCTTGCTCTCCATTGGCCTGCTTGTTTTCGCTCTGGCATAGATGAATTGAACTCGTTGCTGGGCACCCGGTTTTGAGAATGTCGTCTTGACTTCTTGGACAAGCCGGGAATCAGCTGTAGGCACATGCATGTCAGGATGACACCCTGTTTGTGAATTGTTGGTTGAGGATGAAGATGCTCGACGCGATGTCGGCCACAGTGACATGCTTCGGGAATAACTGGACCGTTGGTGACGTGAAAATGTGTGATCTGTACAGATAACGGACCGAAGGCGAACCGACTTGGAGATTCAGCCAGCCGCCAGTTGGTTCACGACATAAGCTTTCGTGGGGTGCCGCCCGCGCCGTGGTGGTTGTGGCTTTGGGCTGTCCAGTCTGACGGTCGCCTCGTGGGAAGGATGGTGACGGTTCTCGCCCGTCATTGCTTGGCTGAAGCTCACCCGATCGCACACCGAACAGATCGCCAGCGATCGGCGGGGTGTTCCGAAGCCGCAACGGAGATGGTAGAACGGCATCACCGATTGGTACGGGCGGGAACGGTTCCCGAGAGACAGAGAGGTTGACAACCGTGATGGTGATTGATGCTGACATGGACATGGGTCCGTGGGGTGCAATCAGACAAGCAACAAGAACGCCACGAGTAGTTCGCGATGGCAGAAGCCAGAGACAGGTTTCGCAGTGTCAAAATGGCTTACAGGACCCGTGCCGTGTGGACAGGTTTCGGGGGCCATCACGAGGTTGCAAGGTCTGCTGGCCCATCCCAACCCATCCCATCCCATCCTATCCCACTCTGACATCCATTTCGAGCCCTTGACCAAGCTGCCAGATGGACACGCCGACAGAGGGCGCATGTGGTTCATCCAAGCAAGCACGAGCTACGGCAGTCAGTGGTTGGCGAGAAATGGGGAAATGATCTGTCTCCGAGTGGGATTTCCAGACTTCGTGTCCAACATTTGACTGGCCTGTTTCGGTCAGGACAGGCATGATGGGGCATTCATTCCACGGACGATCGCCCGAGGGAGAGGGGAGAAAATAGATCCAACGTCATGATGTGTGTCCTGGCTGTGTCTGTTTGGCCGTTTTGGCGACGGTCGGGCAAATGCTTTCGTATATCCCTTGTAGAGGCGGAACAACGGCCAGGGGCCCCTACCTGGTTGCAGTGTAAGCTGCTTGGCTGGGCGATGGTGTGCTCAAGCCTCCTTCTGCGAACCTCGGGCGTCGGTCGTGGCGGGGGGTTCCTCTGCTAAACTCATCCTCGCGGGTAAACGTATCAGACCAGAGAGACAGCCTCAGCAGAGACGACAGCACATACCACGAGCAGACCAACCCATCGGCCTAGTCTGTTTGACTCGTACCCACTGCTCAATCCTCCCGGTGAGATTGAAGAGAACGCCTCGTGGGCGGATATTATTATTACGTCGCCATGGCGGACAGCGGGTGAATGCCTACCATCATCCCCCTTCTCTCAGTCATGAGAGGTGGGCTTAGAACTTACGTGAGAAATCATTGCTAACACGAGCTTTCGTTATACAGTCGTGTTAATGTCGTCTTTATCGGCGCGGGCGCCGTGGGCTGCTTCTATGCTTCCCGCCTTCATCATGTAACGTGGTTCTCATGTGCTCGGCATACACACAAGCTGACCCCGTGATAGCCATCCCACAACGTCCATGTGTCTCTTGTAGCGCGTTCAAACTACGCCGCTATACAGAAGGACGGCGTCAAGCTCCTTACCCGGACCTTTGGCGACTACACCTTCACTCCGGATGGAGCTTTTCCCTCTGTTGATGCTGCTGCCGCTGCTCCGGAGGGTTCGTCAGGGGCAAAGCGCGACTGGCACTACATCTTTGTGACCACAAAGGCCCTCCCGGATGTCAGCGATGACTCGAGCATCATCACGCCGCTGGTCGGACCCAAGTCGTGCATCGTGCTCATCCAGAACGGCGTCGGCGTCGAGGAGCCCTTCCGCAAGCGCTTCCCCGACACCCCCATCATCAGCGCCGTCACAGTCGTCAGCGCAGAGCAGACATCGCCCGGCACCATCCGGCAGAACCGCTGGACACGCATCAGCATCGGCCCTTACACCGACGGTCTCGGTGCCGAAAGCTCCGACCTCGGCCGCCGCGGCACCGAGTGCACCGAGGCCCTGCGCCGCTGGTGGACGGACCTGGGCGGCATCCGCGACGTCGAGCCGCACGACGAGGTCGGGCTGCAGACGGTTCGGTGGCACAAGCTGTGCATCAACTCCGCCATGAATCCCTCGGCTGTTCTCTCTGGCGGACGGGGCAACGCTGACATGGTGGCCGATGATGAGCTCCGACGACACCTCCTGGGCGTCATGCACGAGATTCGGGACGCGGTGCCGCGGATCCTGGGACGGCCCTTCCCTGAGTACATGGCTACCCCAGAGAAAATTGTCGAGAGCACGGCGCGAAACAAGGGTGCCCGCCCGAGTATGCTTCTCGACTGGGAGGCCGGCAAGCCCCTGGAGCTGGAGGTGATTCTCGGGAACCCGGTGAGGATTGCGAGGGAGAGGGGCGTCGAGATGCCGAGGCTTCAAAGCCTCTATGCACTTCTGAGGTCTGCTCAGGCCATGAGAAAGTTGGCCAAGGGGAAGCTGTGAGCTATCACATGGTCAGCGATGGCGATGTGTGCTTGAGGCGCAATACCAGTAGAGAGGGGCTCACTGTACCCGCTCTGTCAGAGTTGCCTATATAGATTGGCCGTATATATATATATATATTCACATTTAACACAGGTTTCTCCGAGAGGCTCGTCCTAGGCTTCGCTATTGGTCCTCCCCCGAATCCGTGTCAATCCGCAGGCTATCCAGCAATACCTCTTAACCTGCCTACTAACAGCAGAGATACATCATACGGAAATTAGACTTAGGTGACCAACGCGGCCTTGAGCCTTCAATGGAGATGCTGGTAGGCTAGGGTTTCCATTCTTGATGCCTTGGGAGCTACAGTCATGGTGCCCCTAAATGCTATGCCTCGAGCCGAGGGAGCTTCCCAGGAGTCCACATTTGGCATGACAAGATCTCTTTAAAGTAATATGTCGTGATCCATTTTATGGATAAGATTTCTATGTCCCAATTTTGTTGAAATTTCACAGTGCTACTCCCGTCCATAGGCTCAGTAAGATAGAGAAGGGGGTTTCCGACCCCTACAGCTTTCTAGAGAAAAGTAAGGTATACCGATTGGCCTCAATCAATTAACTAAATATGGAGTTTTTGACAACCAAATAGTTCTATCCACAGCCTAGGGGGTGGCTTCGGAAACCCCCTTCTCTATCTTAGGCCCCAAAGCAATCTACCCCAGCCCAAGTCGATAGGATTCTGCCTCTTGAGACTCGGTAGGTAACCTTGGGCTGTAGGCAGCCATCTATGCCGTTCAAGTGCCTCTCGCGTATGTATCTTTATCCTAGTATTATTTGCATGCGAACTGGTGGAACAAACTCACCAGCATCCTCAAGTCGACGGTCAAGAGTCGTGCGACCCTACCAAGGACAAAGAATCCTTTGGGCAGCATAAGCTTTACACACCAATTTCCGATCCAAAAACCTAACTTTGTCTTAGGTATTTACGGTGTTTTACAACATTGGGGTTTGATGCTGCTGTGTGTCTATTCATATGTTCTTTAATCATGTGTACGACGGAAACGCCAAGGGAAAACAAAAATACCAAGTTCATTTAGAACAAAGCACGGAATCTTCTTACAGTCCCCTTGATACGTGTAATCTTAGCTTAACATCTCCTAACAAACTCGAGTATCTCTTCAGTCACCCACCTCTTGGTCCCATTGTCAGCCGTGAACACAGTGTAGGCATCTTCTGACAAGATATTATGATTTGATCCAAAACGTACAACTAGTACTGATTCTAACTTGCAAACAAATTATGCTAAATGAATCCCACACTCTAACTATAATGCGTGCCTGGCGTGGTGGCCGGCGATCGGCATTCAGTCGACTCACGCGATGGCTGCACTCACGACTGACAGAGATGAGACCCATGATGAGACCTACCGCTGAGCCAACACACAAGAGTCGGTGGAATGAAAACGATTGCCGCTCATAATAGCCCCCCTTAACACCAAGGGCCCCTTTATAGAAGCTGGTATCAGGGCAGGGTGTCATCACTTAATGACTTTCTAAGCCTCCTTCACTCTAGGCAAGGCTAAGGGAGCCCTGGAAAATTTCAATGAGGAGGAAGTCATTTAATGAATTGCCTTGTACTCATTTCAACGGGCCACAGTAGAGAAATTCTGGCAAAGGTAAAGGATAGAGCATATTAGCAGTCACTACCCGAAGGCCCTGGGACTAATACAGGGCACCAAACAATGGCGTAACAAGGAGCAAGTCCATATGATGTGCATAGAAGTTAGTCCTTTAGAGCCTATCCGCTCAAAAATTTAAATATAGCTGTTGATTCACAGGTGACAATGACGGGGTGGCTAGTTCTAGTTGTAGTGGTCGTCTAGAACTTAGTGACATAAATACTTTTCAACTTATCCCCAACAGGATATAAAGGTTGATAATGAGAGTGTTATTATTGTCCGAGAATATACATGGCCGCCTTTATAGGTTTATTCATACTCGGTCCTTGTAGGAAGCGATCGCCATAGTCAAGACACAGACCCAACATCGGTGGCAGACCTCGAGCACGATCTATGGAAGTCCATATCCGTCCTTACACATAGTACAGGACCTAACCAAGCACCAAAGACGACTGCTATAACAAGCAGGATCAGAATAGGGGGGTTAGGGGCCGCTGTTGAGCATATGGATAGATATGTGATATTAAAAGATCAAAAACGGCCTTGATCTACCTCAGAAGTACCTAATAGGTCAGTGTCTATCCTATCAAAACCATGTCATTCACTACGGTGAGTTTCCTATTGTCTCTCCACAGACGTCAGAACAGTCGATCATCGGATCTCAAAAAGGAGGCTCACGTGGCTCCTCCATCCAATTCGCGGGGGTTTGGCTGGTTCCCACAGATGCACTCAACACGACGGGGCAGAGCCAAAATGACGTTTGTTATTCCCAGTGGGCCAAACAGATGATGGGCTGTAACAACCAAGTTTCATCTCAAGAGATTAATCCTAATGGTGTCTCGAGAAGTCGGATGTCGTGATCCAAGTAGTTTGTGTTGGTGGTTCAGCGCGCCAGTCTCGTGCCGATCTGTGAGATCAGTATATACTTCCAGGATCGAGGAAAGCCACAAATAAGGACGCCTTGAGTAGAAACTGTCTTCTCGCTGATTCTTCTCTTGGGCGTTTATGGTGGCATAAAATATGGCTTCTGGAAACGTTAGAGTTGAGATTGGAATGAGCTGAGAACGAGATCACTTCATGGCTTGGGCACAGGCGAAAGGGCTGAGACATGACAATGTAACAAAATCAATATGACGGCAACCCCTCCTGGGACCCTTGTATATTTATTCTCCGAAATGACCACATGAAAATCTGACGTGTTACAATCAGAAAGAGGCTCAATATGCCGACAGCAATGCCGAGTGCTCTCTTGGATCGCCTTGAATCGAGGTCACAGCTGCTGTAGGTATTGGCAGGCAGACAGTCCCAAACCTCAGCCCCATTCTTATCGGTAAGGAACCCCAATCATGCTACAGATGAATATAGGTAGTGTGGGCGAACCCGGGGGATTGGAACGAGGGGTTCGAGGGGTTCCTATGTGAGGACTAGGGCCAGGGTGTAGGGCTGATCTGGTCAGCTCGGCTACAGAATTTTGCAAGTCAGTTGAGGCTGAAGACGGGACGCTACACTTGCGCCGCCGCCCTAAGCGTAGAGGGAATAGAAACCCGTGGTCTCTATGCCTGGAACTTTATTCACGCGTCGCTGAACAGTCCTGGACCATAGTGCCGGGCCTCAATACTCGCTTGGCATGGTCTTGACGATGGTGCCCGCTCAGTCGCAGGGCGTTAGTCCCTATCCATGACCCCAGTTCCGTCTCGATTGTTTTGAAACCCAATAGTGAATGGGCTTCCCGCAAAGCCATGTGTTGGCTCTTGTCTGGTCTAGGACATGCAGTGACCCAGGAGTGAGACATCGAGTGTCGCTTGACACAAGTTCAGGCAACCCTTCTGAGGGCCAGGCTCAAGTTTCGGGTAACTCCCTTATTGAGTGTCGCAACCGAACGTAATCCGGCATTGTCCACAGCGGGTGATCTGAGTAGATGCCCAGACATGACTTGGTATTAGGGCCACCATTGATGCATGAGGCTTGTGCTAGTGAAATGAAAGACGGTCGAGCGGTATCACGGGCACAGATCATGTCCGAACATGGAGTCTCGGTACCGCAGGGAGAATAGAAGAGACTGACCACGACCCACTTGGAACGATGTTTCGAGCTACTTGTCAACGTTGACGGTGAAACTCAACCCGTGTTAGACATGTGAGCCGGCCTCGTTGAGATGGATGTTGATGTCCAAGTAGGATGCCGATTGGCGTGCCTGAAAAGAAACGGGAACCAGCCAAAGTTTGATTTACGTCTAGAAAAGGAGGCGAGTCAGAAATCATGCGATATCCGTCCGTCAAAAGCGCGGCAACCCCTTTATTCTGGGAGCGTTGAAACCGTTGAAGATGATCTTGACTTGGCTTGACTTGAATAGTTGGACCAGAACGATTATCCGGCCAAAGCTAAGAGTGGGATGGAGGGCTGATCGTACCGCCACATATGTGGCTGTGCCCAAAGATCTTCGCGATATGGAGGCGATGAGGGGCGATCGCCGGGTATGGACCGAGCCGTCCGACGCCTCTGATTCGAGCAAAGAATGCTTGTTGTCCGGAGCAGATGTACCGGCATGCATGATGTCATGCATCTTGGACCTCAAAGTGTGGCGCGCGTACAGTGCTCATGGCATCCTCCGGACTGTACGTCTTGCCCCTCGTGGCGAGCTTGCTTCTTTTTGCTGGGACATGGCATCTTCACCCTGGGCCACCAAGACAACTAAGCTGTCGCCTCAGTCTGCCGCCTCAAAGCCAGGCAGGCAAGAAGGCCCACACGAGGTGCCTGCAGAGCAAAGCAAGGCATAATGGGGGGTCCCACAACCTTCCGAGACGTGGCACAACTCTGTCTGTGTCTGCGGCGACAAGTCGATGGCCATTGAGAACCCCTTGCCTCGCAATCTGCTCATGATGAACGGTAGGGTCGGTTGGCGAGGGCCCCTGGACCCGGAAAACACAAGAGGGGTCCAGGCTAAGAAGGCGACAGTGGGCTGGACCAGCAAACCTCAAGAGACTCTAGCGACTCTGGGTGGGTAGAGTGGGGAGGAGGCGCCTTGATCGCCGATTCACGACATTGTTCGAGCGGTCTGGCCCTGCCGGCAATCGTGCCTCTGCAATCCTGTCGTGCGAGCAAGCACGATATTGGTATCTGTCTCAAGCCATGGGCCCAACTAGACGCGCGGTGCGCGGGCTATCGGGAGTCAGCAGCAGAATGGCCAAAGAAATCGAGCCATGCGTCTAGAAGCCTTCGATCCGCGTCAGACTTGACGACTCGCGGCATCAGGAGCGTTTGTATCCTTCAGGGAAGCAGAGGTTATGGGTGACAACTGCTGTGTTCTTTGATATTAGCGCGCCGGTCCCATGCCAGCGTATCATGACCGCCCACCAAACAGCCCGGATATATGGGCCTTTGTTGTGAGGATTCCAGTCCGAGAGGACGCAGTTTCGGGACCAGACGTGGTTGTCGACTTTGTGCGTCGAAACTGTTTCTCTCTGTACACCGAGACTGGCCGGTATCGCTCCTGCGAGGATGAAAGTCTCTTCTGTTTGCAATCTGCCGGCACAAAAAGGGTCATGGGGCGACCTCTGGCGGTTGAAGCCGATCCAGCTAATGATGCCAAGCCCTGGTTGTTCAGTAATTACTGAACATGGTCCTCCGTTTGGCAGTTGGACGCGCAAGACGAGGCTCTCGGGTTATCCGTATTTGCCGTGGCATTGCTTGAATTGGATACTTTGCATTTCCTTTGTTGCAGTTTTGGATTTCGGCTTGGGTCTTGATGTCCTGATCGCGGGATCACCAAGTCCATCAAATTCCACCACGAGACCGCCGTCGATAGACGAAAGCATCCGTCATGAACGTGGACATTGACATTGATGGCGGGACCATGTCATCTCCTCCCGTGCCCACCAGCAGGTAAAAAACTGTCGTGACCGGTCAAAGTGTCAGCAGCTGGTGCGACGCACTAAGGCGTTCCACTGATCCTCGCCGTAGGGCCAGAAGAAGGACCGCACTCTGGTCGTATTACGGGGTCCCAAGATGGGATTTTGAGCGCTGCTCGATGGAGGGGAGAAGAGATCGACGGGGCTAAAAGAGCAACATGTGAGGCCGATTGGCGGCCAAGTGATTTCTTGCGCGATTGCCCACTTTCATGTTGATCCTCTGACTCTGTTTCGATGGATGATGGGCAGCCTCGATAGGTAATCGGTCTCCCACACTGTGCATCGCCACCACCTCCACAAAGCGCAAGCGCAAGCAGTCGCTACACTGAGGTGGGCTGCAAGCAAGCCAGCACCAAGCCCAGGGTACCTTCCTTCTGTAGGTACTGCACCGGCCAAGCCCATGTAGCTCCCATCATCCTCCACCAAAAGCTCCATGCCACGGCTGCAGTCAATTGTTTCTTTGCCTCGTCTTGCCTCCCATGCCCTCACACCTACAGTAAACCAAACGACCTACTCGAACCTCCCGAGAGCGAGCAATCGCGAATTTCGTCACTCCTTCCGTCATCTGCAGCTGTTGATAGCTTCCGTCTGATACACCTTGGCCCCTGTTGATCTTGGATCTTGGATCCCACCTCGTTGCCTTGCGGTGGGCGTTGCCCTTCTCCAAAAAAGTCTCCAACGACGTCGACCTCACTCACTCCCCCGATCTTCGCCGCTCACAGTGCCCTTCGCTATTTTCTTTTTCTTTTCTTCTATGACAATTTCACTAGTCTGGGCATCACGGGAATGTGCGACGCTGTAGGGCCGTCATCACTTCCCGAGTAACCTCTCCTCGCCCCTCCCAGGTTCTCGCAGCCTTCCATTCACACCTTGCTTGAACGTCAAGCTTCGCGACTGTTAGGTTTAGCGATTAGCCAGGCTCGCCATGGATGCGCCGCGTGAGAATGAGGAGTTGAACGACCTCCAACCTCAGCAACAAGACCCGGAAGTTGCACCTACTTCTCCTTCTCATCCTCCCTCTCATCCTCCCCGTCCGCCTCAGTCTTCGACTCCATCCTCATCGACCCTCAGAGGTGTAGACCATGCTTCGCTAGCAGAGCTACACACCAGCACTCCTAGTGCAACCCCAACACGACCGACTCGTGTTGTATCGTCCGCTGCACCCAGCGAGCAGAACAGCGTCGCCAACTCGGAGCCTCCCTTCTCTCCCTGGAGCGTTGGCTCGGACCATCAGCTGGGTCATCACTCTGCCGCTTCCGACATCTCTGGTGACCGGGTCTTCCCCATCAGATCTGTTGTCAGCCTTGATCCCAACACGAGTAAGATTACCGGTGACGATTACTTCCCTGCCATGCCCGAAAGCGATGGCCGGGGCATTCCTGTCCAGTTCCCAGGTGCTGCCCGAGCTGACAAGGGACCAGATCTGAGACGCTCAGACACTGTTCCAGCTTCCTACCACTCTCGATCTCAGAATGAACGCCTCGCTTCCATCATGCGCAGGAAGAATACTCTCAGCGGGCCAATGTCAAGCATACAACTGGATGCCGCGCGCCATGGGAGCAGCACAATACCGCTACAACTCGATATATCCACTTCAGACCACGAGACGGAGGAGTCAGGTCCATTGGGGCATGCCGAGCTTGGCCCAGCTGAGGAAGAACCTGAGATGCCTTCAGGCGCATCTGCGGGCCAGGCCAGCACCGATATTCAGCACGTAACCGCACGCTTCACACACGTGGTAACCGATGACGGCCACGCCGTCATAACTGGCCGAGATGGTGTTCTTCAGCGATGTGAAGACGAACCCATTCACACACCCGGTGCTGTTCAAACATTCGGTGTCCTTGTTGCGCTGCGAGAGGAGAATGATGGTTGTTTCGTTGCCCGATATGTCAGCGAGAACGCCGAGAGAATATTGGGCTACACCCCCCGACACCTGTTTCGACTTAAGAACTTCTTGGACATCTTGACGGAGGAGCAGCAGGATAATCTTCTGGATCACATCGACTTCATCCGCGACGAAGATGCTGACCCAGCTATCAATGGTCCCGAAGTGTTCAGCTTGTCGATCCGACCCCCAAAACGCAAGAGCATGAAGCTTTGGTGCGCTATTCATATCAACCCAGCGCACCCCGATTTGATCATCTGCGAGTTCGAACTAGACGACGACATCGAATACCCCCTTCGACCCGCCGACGAAATGACACCAGATACCCCCCATGATACGTTACAATCGAACCCTACCTTGGAGGAAATCGAGGCCAGCACAGAGGTTCTCAGTAAACCCCTCAGGATCCTGAGAAGCGCACGAAAGAGAAGGGGTGAACAGGGTGCCATGCAGGTTTTCGACATAATGTCTCAGGTTCAAGAACAACTCTCATCAGCTCCCAACCTCGAGGCCTTTCTCAAGATCCTAGTCGGCATTGTCAAGGAACTGACAGGATTTCATCGTGTCATGATATACCAATTCGATTCTTCTTTCAACGGCAAGGTTGTTACTGAGCTTGTTGATACGTCCATGACAAGAGACCTCTACAAAGGCCTTCACTTTCCCGCATCCGACATTCCACGACAGGCTCGTGATCTCTATAAGTTGAACAAGGTTCGGTTACTCTACGACCGGGATCAAGACACGTCGCGGATCGTCTGTCGTACTAAGGAAGATCTGGACGTGCCCTTGGATATGAGCCACTCATACCTCCGAGCCATGTCCCCAATCCACCTAAAGTACCTCAAGAATATGGCTGTACGGTCATCCATGTCGATATCTATCAACGCCTTTAACGAACTATGGGGCCTCATATCTTGCCACTCGTACGGCAAGATGGGCATGCGAGTGTCTTTTCCGATTCGAAAGATGTGCCGTTTGGTCGGAGACACGGCATCACGGAACATCGAGAGACTCTCCTATGCTTCACGGTTGCAGGCCCGAAAATTAATCAACACAGCTCCCACGGACAAGAATCCTTCAGGCTATATCATTGCATCATCAGAGGATTTGCTGAGACTGTTTGATGCTGACTTCGGGCTGCTGTCCATCAAGGGCGAGACAAAAATCATGGGCCTCATTGAGCAAAGCCAGGAAGCACTCGCCATGCTGGAATATCTGCGAATGCGTAAGCTCACGTCTGTGGTCGCTTCACAGGACGTCAAAGAGGACTTCCCTGATCTACGGTATCCGCCAGGTTTCCAGGTTGTGGCGGGGTTGTTATACGTCCCTCTGAGTGTTGGAGGCAGCGACTTCATTGTCTTCTTCCGCAAGGGACAGATCAAGGAGGTGAAATGGGCTGGCAACCCCTATGAGAAGGTTATCCGTGAGGGCACCGCCGACTACCTTGAGCCAAGGAAAAGCTTCAAGACATGGCATGAGACGGTTGTAGGCAAGTGCAGGGAGTGGAATGAGGAACAAGTAGAGACAGCCGCCGTTCTATGTCTTGTTTACGGTAAGTTGCCTATAGCAAGTCACGGATGATTACGAACAGCCCCTACTAACACGGCGTAGGCAAATTCATCGAGGTCTGGCGACAGAAGGAGGCGGCTCTTCAGAACAGCAAGCTCACCCGTTTGCTGCTCGCCAATTCTGCTCATGAGGTCCGAACACCACTAAATGCCATTATCAACTATCTCGAAATTGCACTCGAGGGTTCGCTCGATCAGGAAACCCGCGAAAACCTCGCGAGATCGCATTCGGCTTCAAAGTCTCTTATCTATGTGATCAATGACTTGCTCGATCTGACGAAGACGGAGGAAGGGCAGAGCCTCGTCAAGGACGAGGTGTTCGATCTAGCTAGCTGCATCAGAGAAGCAACTGGCCCCTTTCTGGCTGATTCTAGGCGCAAAGGGATTCATTACACCGTCATTCAGCATCCGGGGCTGCCGGAGTTCGTCCACGGAGATGAGCGACGTATCCGGCAAGCCATTTCCAATGTTGCAGCAAACGCTGTGGCACATACTGACAAAGGACATGTCAAGATTGACGTGTTTGTGTCGGAGGTGAAGGATAAGCGCGTGGTGGTAGATTTCGTCGTTGAAGATTCAGGCATCGGCATGAGCGCAGGCCAACTCGATGCTCTTTTCCGCGACCTGGAACAGGTGAGTACGGAGGAGTTACCTAGACCAGCTTCCCAGATGGCAAACATGCCACGGGAGATGCGTACTCTCGGCCTTGGGCTTGCTGTCGTTGCCCGTACCGTTCGAAACATGGATGGCCAACTTCGCCTCAAATCAGAGGTTGGCCAGGGCTCGAGATTCGTGGTCCAGCTCCCTTTCCATCTCCCAGATGAGTCGCCAAGTTCGGAAACCCAGAGTGGCCCAAGTGCTAAGACGGCAGCATCATCGAACCAAGTTACCTCTGCCCCCTCTTCCTTGACAGTGGCACCAGAAGGCGAGATTATGCTTGTCGACCGGGTAAGCACAACGGGACCTCTTGATGGAGATCTTGTTGGTGATCGAGGAAGTATGGGGAGCCGACAGAGTCGAGCCAGCCATACCAGCCACGGGAGCCAACTCAGTGATGCTGATCGCTTGATCGACGCCATTCAGACGCCATTATCCCTTAATGAGAAAGAAGGGGGAGAGTTCCCTCTCATAGGGAGTTACCGCTCAGGAGGTTCTGAGAGGCCCGGGTCTCGCGGCGCTCTTAGTGCCGGTGCTCGTTCCTCCAGTCCATCCCACAGAGACCCTCAAAGCCCTGTCGCAGTCAGTGTTCCAGGGGCGCAACCCGGCCGAGCAGAAGTCCAAGACACCAAGACACCGATCCGGGCTGTCAAGATACCCGATGACTACACTGAGATGCCTCGGAGGCCACAGGGCGGTGAGGACTCTGGCGTACTGTTCGAAATCAAAGGGAGTGATCGCACCGCCTCAAAGGCTGGTACGGAGAGTGTGACCAGCGGTGGCACTCACGCGACTGATTCTCAGCGCCTTAAGGTTCTTGTTGCGGAGGATGACCCAATCAACATGAAGATCCTAAGAAAACGGTTGGAGAGATTGGGGCATGGCGTGCATGGCACTGTCAACGGCGAGGACTGTGCCACTGTTTATCGCGAAAAGTCGACCGAGTTCGATGTTGTCTTGATGGACATGCAGGTAAGATTTCTTGATTCAGTACCGCTCTGCTCTGTATCAAATGCTAACTGATTTGCAAGATGCCCATCGTCGACGGCCTCACGAGTACAAAGATGATTCGGTCAATAGAAACGTCAGCAGAACATCACGGCCACTCGACGCTCTCGCTCACAAACCATCGCATTTCCATCTTTGCTGTCTCAGCGTCTCTTGTTGAGCGCGAGAAACAAACCTATGTAGATGCCGGATTCGATGGATGGATTCTCAAGCCCATCGATTTCAAGCGACTCAACACTCTGCTCGCTGGCATTACCGATGCCGACGTTCGAAACACGTGCCTATACGAGCCAGGCCAATGGGAACGTGGAGGGTGGTTTTGGTCTAGGTCCGAGATCAATCCAGAATCCCAAGACACTACACCAAAGGCTGAGAATGAAGCCAAAGAGCTCGGCGTGAGCACGTCCTCCGCGGAATCTGCCAAGGGTGATGCCGAGACTACTCCCACCATTTGATGGGGCTCTATCAAGTGTCACCCCCCTACAACCTAGATGCTACTCCATCTTTCCTGTCGGTTTCTTTTTCTTGTCTCTGTTTTACGGTTTAAGTCCTTAAGATACACGCTTTGTATACGGTGGATGTAACTGGTGTTGGGGTGTTCGGTCACGAAGAGCGAGGATCAGTCATATCCACCGCCCTCTTTCTTGCCTCAATTTCTTTTCTCTTCTTTCTCTTTAGTCTGTGTCCAGGTATGATAGATGGATGAGGAATGACGGCCATGAAGTACACGAAAAGCATGGGTTCAGGGGTCTGGTGTTAGGTGGTAGGCTGGTTGGGTTTCTTGAGTTCTTTTTTTTTTTTTTCTTTTTTTTTGGCGTCGATTCCTTCATCTTATCCTGCGATCTTGCTCTTGATGGGCTTGATGAAGGGGTCCGGTGGTATGGACAGGACAAGGCTACCATAAAATATTGGGCGCCTAGACATTGGACGGATGGCGGGTAAAGGGGCGGCAAAGGCTGAGCTGGCGACGAGTCCATGATAGACATACATGCACAAGGGGACAAGGAAAAGGGGGGGTCGATGAATTCAATCATGGGTGGCGAGAGGATACGACGGTCTGTGTCGATGGCATCACATCTGGCAGGAGCATTCACGACATCAGATCAATACACAGAGTATTCATTACATCAACATACTAGAAATCGTATTGACAAGACGAAGTGCAACACATTCATTCCCTAACAGCCAGAATCAAGCAAGTGCAGTTGTTGATGTGTATTTTTTTCATAGCCTATCAAACGTTCAACGCCGTCTATGCATTAATACCGCAAAACCCAATAGTCCCCCTCCCTATCCCCCCGTCGCTTTGCTACCTATTTCCCCCCTTCTTCTCCAACCATCTACAACGCTGTGTATCGCCCGGACCGTTGCCCCCCCCCTATCCTTCCTTGCACGCTGGTCAATGGTGTTGCCACATAATTCGTCTCGTTGTGCCCAAAATAAAAGATTAGCCCCCCGCCCGTGTGTTTCTACCCAGTTCTCAGAGTTATTGAATGACTCCCGCGACTGGAACGTCCGGGGGCGCGCCCTCTCGCCGTGCCGCGCTACAGCTCAGATTCGGCGCCGTTGGTGGACAGGGCCATGGGGCTGCCGTTGTGGTTCTGCCTCTGGCGGAGGCGGGCGTTTCCAGGGGGGCGACGACGGACCATGACGCGGCCATTAACGCCGCCCTGGCTGACATTCTCCTCCTCCTCGTCCGAATCCGGGTTCTGCTCAGCGTAGAGGCGAGCCTCGTCGAGCTCGTTGATGTTTGTGGGGCGGTCGCGAAGCCACTGCATCCGGGGGCCGGATCGGGCTCGCTCCGAGACGCGGAAGCCGTAGATGCGCGGCTCGTATATGCGGCCGGGGCCTAGTCCCGGGCCGATATTCTTTGCGTACATGCCGTTAATGAGGCCCTCACCGTCGTTCACTCGGGAGCCTGAGGTGGAGAGCACCTCGATCCCACGCTTAGTGAGATCGTATTCAGGGAAAGTGAGGAGGAAGAGGGAGCCAAAGGTGCGGCCAAAGAAGGCGCCGTCAACAGTCTGGAACCGACTGTTGGGAGGGACGTAGACGTCCAAGCATGAGGGGCAGAAGAGCTTGACCGTATCCTCGCCAGGGATGTCGGATAGGCCGACGGGAAGAGTGCGGGCCTGGTCGCAGTTTGTCCGGGGGCAGCAGCCAAAGTGGCCGAGCTCGTACTTTTCGCTCATTTGTTGGATGCCAGCCCTCGAGCAGATGAAGCGCTGGTGGATGAGCCCGTAGAGCATTTCTGCCGAAGACTCTATGACGGACAGGTCGCTCGCCATGCGGTGATGCCTTCGCTCGCCAGGTTGCCTAGACAGGCGCTCCGGATCAGACTCGTTTTCATCTTCTTCCTCCTCTTCGTCATCTTCGTCCTCGTCGTCTTCTGGTTCCACGTCCAAGATCATCTATCAGGGGGGGACACAACATTAGTCTTGCATCATAGACAAAAGATCGACACGGGGGAAAAAAAACATACCTCCAACGCCTCCTTGTACATGGCCACCTGGGTTTGCAACCCGGTCAAGTTGAAGTCATCCTCTATAAACTCCTCCGAGACCTCGGCAAAGTATTCGTGACCGAGAAGAGAACAGAAACTCGAGATCCAAGACTCGGGCACGCCTGAAGAGGTCGACATGGCGGCGTGGGATGGGTGAGGCCAAGGCCACAGTCGGGATCAGGGATCAGGGGAGGGTGCGCACTGGCGCAGGGACGCGATATGCGACAGCCGGGCGCGGGGTGATGCGAGGTGAAAGGTTGTGAGCGGCGCGTGGTATCGATAGCGTCAAGAGGGTGCTCGGGCACGCTTCTAATCGAAGGCGGGGTGACGGCGGTCTTGTGAGGGGCGCGATTCTGAGAGCCACAGGCAGGACGCGATATATAGGGAGGCGGGAACGAGCATCTATCGCATCGCAGAGTCAGGCTCAGAGCGCCAGCGTCGCAGAGGCGTCGAGCGACTCGGAGGGAGGGGTTTTGGAGGGGGAGGGTCGAGTAAAGCTGTTTTTTTGGTTGACCTTTTGGTGCAACTGGCGAGAGGGTCGACGATGGATTGGATGGATGGGTTCAGGTTGGCGTGGACCGGCACCTGCACCGTGGGCTCGGCGCTAGGGTTTTACCGGGTTCCGACCTGCATCCAATACAATCGGGCACTCTTCCATCCCGTCTGCCCCAACAACCAGCGATTATTTATGAGTCGAGAAAAGACGGATATATCATGTAAGATACCGGTCGGTTTATTTTAATTTATTTTCATAATTACTCATCATTTACTTTCCCCAAGCCAATCGTTCCTCAATCTCAAGGTCATGAGAAGTCTCATCAACTCATCATGGATCCGCCATCTGTCTAAGACGGCTACTCTTTGCTGTCGCCAACTATCAACACAAGTCACTCGACCAATCGCCTTGACGCCCTCAACTTCGGAACTTTTTAATATCGACGCATTTCGTGAAAATGCCTTTAAACCTCAGAAACCATTCTTCTTTGGACGAAATGACGGCTCTCCTGCAGCGTTGTTACCAGCGGCGAGCAAGTGGTTCGAGAAGCATACAACCGCCTTGGACGTGAATTCGACGAAATTCTCATCATATATGGACCAGTTCCAAGAATGGGGATTTCCTTATGAGCTCGTCACACCGTCGGCTCCCAACAAGAACGCCTTGCTATCATTTCGCAATTGGCTCTCCTCAAGTGAGGAAACAGTCGACCAACTCCTCGCCAGCATCCTCGAGCCATCCATCGAAGAACTAGAGACGGGGTCTTTTTTCCAACTCCTTGCGCCTCTAAGACTTCTCGTCAAAGCCCTCGAGTTCAACCAATCACAGCCAGAACCCGTCAGCCTCTACATTGCCCAGTCCTCTCTCACAGATCTCCCTGATGCTCTTCAAAAGGATCTCCCAACTCCGGATGTAGTCCAAAGTGCTGGCAAAGGCGACGTCTACAGCTCCAGCATATGGCTCGGCACAGAGCCAACATACACGCCGTTACACCGCGACCCGAACCCCAACGTCTTTTGTCAGCTATGCAGCAGCAAGGTCATCCGCCTCATGGCCCCGGCGTTGGGCGACAGGCTCTACTTCCAGGTGCAGTCTCGGATCCGACAACAGGGCAATAGCCGTATAAGGACGGTTGAGATGATGGAGGGAAAGGAGAGGGAGGCACTATATGAGGCTGTATGGGAACATGACCCTCTACCAGAAGGATTGTACGAGGCCGAGTTGGGGCCCGGGGATGCCTTGTTCATTCCAAATGGTTGGTGGCATTCTGTCAAGAGCAAGGGGTCAAGGGGGCACTTGAACGGGTCTGTCAACTGGTGGTTCCGATGAATGGAGATCATGACATGAACCGTCTCTTTTTGTATACTTCAACTACAGCCATCTCCATACTTTAGCTTTTCGACACGGGCTTACAGATGATCCAATTGAGATACCCGCAAGGCCAGAGATGCACCTTGCTACCGCTCTGCATCTCCCACCTGCTCGTATCCGCGCCACAGCTCCGCAACAGGGCCTCCACCTCGTCCGGCGTCCGGGTCCGCAGCGCCGAGATGTACCCATCGAAAGCGAGAACAAAGGGCAGGATGGGGATAAGGCACGAGAAGATAAAGGTTGACGGAGACCGCCATTTCCACGCGTACAGGGGTGCGCTGAGGATGGCGCCAATGCCCAGCAACGTGACCGCCACGAAGCTCGCGAAACTTCGGTCCTGTAGTTCGAATATGGCAAATCCCTCGCTCGTCTGGACAGTATCGCGCAGGATCGCCTTTGCAAGGTCATCGTCAAAGTGATGGAATGCCAGGTTGAACAGACGGAACGGCTTCGTCCCGTCATCCCTCCTTGTGAGATGCTCCGGCGCGGCGCTCGCATCGACGGGCTCGCGCTCATACGTCACGAGCGGGTTCCTTTTGGTGACAGCATCCCATGCCTCGACGTTGGGGTGAAGATCGGTCAGGACGAAGCGGACAGGCGAGGCGCCGCGCGAGTGCAGGTGCGTGTTGACGGTGCGGGCGATCGAGGGCGTGGGGCCGCCGCCACCAGCGCAAAAGTCAACAAAGGTGTAGTCGGGTAGAGACGAGTCGAGGTGCTCGATCAGGAGGGAGGCGGCGAGGCTGGCGGGGGATTGCGATTGCAGAGGCGTGTTGGACATCCAGGCGCGAGTGAGGGCATCTTGGACACGGGCGCGGAGGAAGGCTGGAAACCTATGACGAGTGTCAGTATCGAGTAGGGCGGTAGCGGTCGCATTTGAAGCTGTGTATTCATGGCGCAGAGCTTCAGGTCCAAAGCCAGGTCTTCCAGAGCTCTTGTGCCTGAATGTGAAGCTTGGAGAGGTAGGATCACCGCCCAAGCTCCAGCGGGGGAAGAAGTGGTGGCGAGTGGACCTAGCTTATACGTACCAGGGCTGGTCGTCAATCTCAAAGAGATGCATTCGAGGGATTAAAGGCGCCATTCTCACTGGTAAAATGCCATGTACTATGTCTAATAAACTCGATTGACGGTAGCTATCAGCATTCGAAGGTCGGGGGCTGGTGTTTTATATGTTTTTGATGTGAAACCCGGTCGGGAACTTCAACTCCCGTCGGTGATGTCGTCAGCCCGCGTAGGGTCCCAGACTAGTCCGCTACCCTACAGAAGACCACCTCCTTGACCCTTTTCCTCTCTCTCGTCTTCCCTATGCCACTTTCTAATTATATACGCATGTCTACTCTACTATAAGAAATTCATGGTCGAATTAGGTTTGAGTCATTATAGTCGTTGAAGCTCAACTTCGCTACAATTCGCATCAGTGTTTCCTCCCATCTCAACTAACAACTTCTCCAACTCGAAAAACCGCCTCTCAAGCCCCCCGCAACACCGTCCATCTCAACATTCCCATTTTCTCCGTCGGACTCTTCACCAACTCCCCCAGCCGATCCTTCAACCATCACTTTGTTGGGGTATCCGTGTAAGGATCAAATCCCATCCTTCGTTTCGCTTCGCTCCGCGCTCTCCACTGTGTCTCCCCAACTAAACCCGTCGTCGATGTTTCCTCCAGGAAGAATGTCAAGATGTGATCTGGGATAGACAGGTGGGATGCCTGCTGAAACTCCTGGAGACTAGCCAGTCGAATCAGCATCTCCATCAGCGACAGGGAGGTTGTGATGGCGCCGAACGGGGAACGGGCGACAAAGTTCTCGGTTTCCGCTGCGGTAACTGGTTGTAGAGAGCTGGACTGCTCAGGGCCACTTAATGACAGCCTCTTGATCTGGTCGACAACTCTGGAGTCAAGAGACCTCCTGTCACGAGGAGTTCCCTGCCTTGGAGGCGTCTCCTGTTTGCCCATGGTGCCAGAGTCAAGTGATGCGTCGTCGTCATCCTCCCCTGCTTCTTCATCGTCCTCCTCAAACACCTCCAGCGCGATCCATTCCGGATCAAGATGTACTGGGAACTTCCATTTAGAGTGTTCTCTGATCGGAGCTGCTTTGTTGGGGTTGGTTGAAGAGTCTTGAGACTCCTGAAGGAGCTGCCTGTCAACATCGGCCTGGTCGTCCTCCGCATCCCTTGCCTCAATCATGGTGCTCTTGACGCAATCCCCTGAATCTTCGATGAAGCCTGCTATACCTTCGACATCAGGCTTGGAGGGGGCAGCTCGGGTATCTCGTTTCAAGAGTAGCACTGGTCTTTGTTCGCTGTCGGTGGCGGATCCAATATTCAAGATCCTGCCTGTATCTGTGTAGAATATCTTGGATAATTCATGAACCGGGATAGAATCGCGAATTCCTGCCTTTGGGATGTCATCATACGATCGAGTGTCTTGCTCATCGTCATGGAGGCGTCCATCGTCGAGATCCTCAATGATCTCCAGGTGATATGCATATTCCCAGCTGTTTTCAGATGACACAGGATTTGGGAGAGAGGCCAGGCAGCCTGCATGATAGCCTGTTCTGCTGTCAAAAAAGAAGTCCCTTCGGGTTCTGCAGATGCGAACTCGTGCCTTGTGCAAGACCTCCTGCCACAATGGCTTTCTGTCCCCTTCGCCAAGGCCGTAAGCTCTGCTATCGTTTAGAGACTGGGCCGAGCTACTGGATGCAAGGGTTCCGTTGCTTATCGTGGTCCCAATTGCGCTTTGTGGTGTTAGGGTAGATGCATGTCCGAGAAATAGCATGTATAGGGACAAGGTGAAGGCTGGACCAATCTGAACCGGCCTTGTTGGATCTTGGGCAAACTGCGTGTCACCGACAATGAGAAGTGTGCTTGCTTGCAAAAGTCTGGAAGGTGATATGCCTGTTGGTAGAGAAGTCGAAAGACTCTCCCCTGATGCAGTAATAGCCAACTGTAGAAGAGGGATGTCACGGTCTATCCGTTCCAACAAGGCCTTGATGCTTGTGACGATGGCTAGCAGGTCATCTTGACTGATAGGTGGTGACTTGGATTGAGCTCGATCACTATCCGAGTCCGAGCTGAGTGTAGTCGCTGCTTCTATACGACGCCCTAGCGAGACGATCTCCTTATGAAGCGACTTCGCGAGGGGGGTGGCAGATTCCAGGAATAGGTTTCCTCTACCTGATCTGTGGGGGGCCTGTCAGTTGGCGCACAACAGCAACGAATGAGGTTCCTACTTGAACTCGATCAAGTCTATTGCTGGTGAGATGATCTGCAGGGACTGGTTAGCTACCTACGTTATGTAGGGGGCCTCGCATGATGCACAACACAACAGCAATCATACCTTGATCTTGCTGTCGAGAGTACTTTGCAGTGACTTGAGCTCAGCATAAATAGCCCTGCCTTCAACCGACTTGAGTAGACGCGAGCACTGACCCAGGGCGTAGGTTGAAGTCAAGGTGATGCCAGACCGTATGGCATATTTCATGGCCTGCACACCGACCGCTGCGAGGAAATCATCCATGACCGAGATACGTGCGAGATGAAGTGGAAAGAGTTTTATTCATGCTGAAAGGAGCCTGCAGAGATGTGAAAGGCTTTGAATAGAAGATATTCAAGGCGGAGAGAAAACAAAGAACGATGCACGATCCGAGGCCGATGTTGCATTGATTCCCGTCCCGTCCTGCTGGCAGCCATTCACTCGCTGCAGTTGACCGCTGCCAGGCTCAGTGCCAGCACAGAGCGCCCAGGGGAGCTTACAGTAGGTGAGGTCCACGGCAGGCAGGACAAAGAAAAAACATACGCCAGCACGGATATTGGCGTATCCGCCCTGAAGGGTAGGTAGCTACTGATATCTATCAATATGAAGAAAATAATAGATAAATAAAATCCAATATCTGGAATAATTTCTTACAATTTTTCAGAAGACTTAGATCTTCTTTGACCTATGTGCACAGGTACACAGTAGAGGGGCAACGTGTACAGTGCGAGTGTGCTAGGATGCCCCTCGTTTGCTTGGCTTCGAGGCTATTCCTCTGTGGCACGTGCTTTCATGGTTGCTGCCATGGCTACCCAGCTCCCAGGCTCAGGCCTTTTTAGCAGTCACAAAGGCAGAAACCATGCCTAATATGAGTCAGGTGTAGAGTCATAGGGCTGAGTTGGACATCACTCGAATATCGCATTCAAGGATTCCCCAAGCAAACGTCGAGTTAGCGGATTCTGCCTGGATCTTGATGCTTCCACCAGCCACATTTGTACGTGCGAAACACCAGCACGTGCACTGTACAACCCGCCTAACCCCTCTACTCCGTACATTTTTTTTTCTCTTGTGGCAGGGGCGGCGTCATATGGTGGGGCTCGAATTTTCACAACCTGACCTCTTCCCACTCTCCACCAAGCACAAACCATCACCATCATTAGGCACAGACATTTCGGCCCTTGCCTCTTTGGTGCCCAAGGATCTCGCTCGACAACGTATTGCCTGAGTCAAAAAGAGGTCCTCGTCATCTTCCATTCGACCTCTTCTCTCGCTGGCCACATCAAGATTACCGACCCAGCCCCGTTTTCACAGCGAACGACCCAGATAGGTTGCATATCTAGGGCCTTTTTAAGTCCGCAACCCCCGTCACAGACCGCAACGGACCATCGCAGAACCTCCCCTCGACTTCGTTAATTCCCGCGGCGAACGTCACTCTACCAAAAAACAACCTCAAAATGGCGACCCCCAACTCCTGGGAGGACGATCCCGCTGCTCAGGACGAGAACCTCGCCCGACAGGCTCAGCAGCAGCTCAATGTTAACAACCCCGCCCCCGCGCAAGGCGGTTTCCGACCCAACGTCGCCTCCTTCCAGCCCACTGCCCAGACCTTCCAGCCCGGCCAGGGATATGGAGGAGGATATGCCCCTCAGTACCAGCAACAACAATACTACCAGCAAGGCTATTACCCTCAGTACGGTGGTGCCCAGCAAGGTTTCAACCAGTACAACCAGGGCTATGGTGGCGGTTACAACCAAGGTTATGGTATGATGTTTGCGCCCTAGAAAAAATTGCTTCTACTCTAGAGAATTGACTAATATTAACCAAACTTACAGCCGGTGGCGCTGGCTACCCTCAGTATGGCCAGCAAGGACAACAGCAGCAACCACCTCAGCAACCCGCCGCCGCCCCTACGATTGCCCAGCGACCGGCTGATGCTCCCGCCGCAGCTCCCACTCAGCCAGCTGCCACCAAGCCCAAGGTGATCAGCATCAGCGCTGACTCGTCCGCGCCTAAGCCCAAGGCCAAGGTGCTTTCCATCTCTGGATCTGGCGTTGCCACACCTGTCAAGCAGGAGGAGCCTGCCAAGGCCGAGCCCAGCAACGAACCCGAGGCTGGCCAGAAGGCCACGGCCACCAAGGCCATCGAGAAGACCGGCGAGAAGGCTGGCAAGGCTGCTGCCGGTGGTAAGACCTCTGGAAAGACATCCCCCAGCCCTGCCTCTGGCCGCAACAGCCCTTCGGCCGGCGAAAAGAAGGCAGCCCGCGAGGCTGATGCCGTCGAGAAGGAGCAGGCCGCCGATGTCGACCAGGAGACTCTCAAGGAAATCTACGGCAAGGAGCACGTCAACATCATCTTTATGGGTCACGTCGATGCCGGTAAGTCGACTCTCGGTGGATCCATCCTCTACGCCACTGGCATGGTCGATGAGCGAACTATGGAGAAGTACAAGAGGGAGGCCAAGGACCTTGGTCGCGAGTCTTGGTATCTGTCCTGGGTCATGGATCTGAACAAGGAGGAACGAACACAAGGAAAGACCATTGAGGTTGGACGTGGCTTCTTTGAGACGGAGAAGCGCCGTTACAGTATCCTGGATGCCCCTGGCCACAAGATGTACGTGCCCAACATGATTGGTGGTGCTTCCCAGGCCGATGTTGGTATTCTGGTCATCTCTGCCCGAAAGGGCGAGTACGAGACTGGTTTCGAGCGTGGTGGACAGACCCGTGAGCATGCTATGCTTGCCAAGACTCAGGGTGTCAACAAGCTCATCGTGGCCGTCAACAAGATGGATGACCCTACCGTCGAGTGGTCTCAGGAGCGATACAACGAGTGCACAACCAAGCTGTCCCAGTTCCTTAAGGGTACCGGTTACAACCTCAAGAACGACGTCTACTTCCTGCCCATCGCCGCCCAGCAGACTCTCGGTATCAAGAACCGCATTCCTAAGGATGTTGCTCCTTGGTGGGAGGGCCCCTCGCTCCTCGAGTATCTCGATAGCATGAAGGCCCTTGAGCGCAAGCTGAACGCCCCCTTCATGTTGCCCGTCAATGGCAAGTACCGTGACCTGGGTACCATGGTTGAGGGTAAGATTGAGGCTGGTGTGGTGAAGAAGGGTATGAGCATGATCATGATGCCCAACAAGCAACAAGTCGAAGCTGCTGCTGTCTACGGCGAGCAGGAGGACGAGGTGCAGCTGGCTCAGTGTGGTGACCAAGTGCGGATAAGGCTCAAGGGCATCGAGGAGGACGACATCCTGCCCGGCTTTGTGCTGTGCTCGCCCAAGCGACTGGTGCATACTGTGGCTGAATTCGAGGCGCAGATCCGCATCCTGGAGCTCAAGAGCATCCTCACAGCCGGCTTCAACTGCGTGCTGCACGTCCACTCGGCCATCGAGGAGGTGACGTTTGCGGCTCTACTGCACAAGCTACAAAAGGGAACAAACCGCAAGAGCAAGAACCCACCTACGCACGCCAAGAGAGGCGACAGCATCATTGCGCGCATGCAGGTGATTGGCGGAGCAGGCGCCGTGTGCGTGGAGAGATTCGAGGACTATCCCCAGATGGGTCGCTTCACCTTGCGAGACCAGGTTGGTTTTACTCACCCCCCCTAACCC